>DWIE01001643.1:0-10333 GCA_018248235.1 Choaspes benjaminii
GCAGGATACACGAGGCGACCAACTTAGCCCTCAAGAGTAGCAACGCTAGATGTGACCGATTTCAAACAAATCAATAGATCTGTATTCATTCGGTTACCGTTGTCATGGGCTGTAGAAGTCATTTAACATCAAATGAACTGCATGCCTATTTGCTACTCTTGTTTTCATAAAAAACAGAAAAAAAACTGTGACATATTCAATTTGCTCCTCAGGGTAGTAAGAAAGAGCGCGTACGTAGTCGATCTTAGAATGCATAGTACCGTAGTTCAACACTGCGTACAAATAAACTTATAAACCAGCAATTTATCAATTCATGGACTGTTTTCCTCACGAACAAAAACTGAAAGGACAAAAAGAAATGGATGATAACAACAAAAACATTAACCAAGCGTATAATTTTCAGATCATCTCAACTTCACTTACCCAGCGCTGGTCCCAATCGTACGAGAGACCCACGGTGGCGAAGATGTCGCCGTCTTCGCTAAGGGGCCCTGGTCTCATCTCTTCACGGGGAATTACGAACAGAACTTCATTCCCCACGCGATCGCGTATGCCGCGTGCATAGGCCCCGGGCTGACCCATTGTAAATTATGAAACTTATAAACTTATAGGATTTACGATTAGCAGACTAATTATGCAATGTATAAACTGTCTAGGTTTGTGGTAGTACAGATCCATTTTTCCTGGGAAATAGCTGTTCCGAGTTGTGTTTCAGTTTGAAGTGTGTGCGCCAGCGCGCACAATAGATGAGACGAACATTGTAGCTGGCAGTAGCAACACAGCTGTGACCGGCCGACCGGTGACAAACATAAAAGATATTTTTACAGCTGTTATGGGCTGCAGTTATCATTTTCGCGAGACGCACTGCATGCTTGCACTTCCAATTACATTTTCAAACAGTTAAATAATGAAAGGACATAATTATATATTTAATTATGCTCTATGACTTATGGTGTTTCATGCATCATGCGGTCAGTTTGTTCGTGAACTACATTGGTCGAAGCCACGAGCTTTATCCGACTATTTTTCCAACCGAATCTTAATCTATATAATTATATAAAATGATGACTGACTGACTGACATACATATCAACGTACAGCCCAAACTACTGAAGCTTTGCATGCAGGTTCCATTTATGCTGTAGATGAGCTAACTAAGGAAGGATTCTTGTAAATCTTACTCTTAAAGGGATGAGAATTAATATGACGCGAACGAAGCCGGGAGCAAATCGCTAGTAAGTTATATTTGTTAAAGCAAATCATTGATTATATGTTGTTTGTTACTTCAATTGCTGTTTTGTGACAGCTTCCTTAGATAGGCAAATTTTGAGCAAAAGTTATCTCACACAGATTAATAAATTAAACTTGGATATAAAATCAAGTTGCTCAATTTTTGTAGAGATTATTGTGTTTTATGTACCTATGAATTACTTAAATTGTATATGGAGTTTTATGTCGGTTAGTACGTTGATATTTCCATTAGCTTTTCTTAAGTATGTTATGTAAATAAATTAAATATAATTATGGCATATTCAAAAAAATACGGGTGGTATAACATGAATATGTTCGACTGGGTCGGTACCACCATCAAATCTTATTGTACCGTGAAACGGTAGTGTTCGCACTATGTTTGTTTCGGTGTTAGGGTGTGATAGCCAACGTACGCAGAACAGGAGGCGTTCGATCTATGTCCTCGGAAGTAGCATCGCATCTTTCGTTACAGATGTCATGGGCTGCAGTAGCTACTTACCAGCAGGTAGACTGCAAGAATTTGTGCTACGTCATTACAAAATGACATTGGCTGACCCACTCACCATCAGATGGTACCAGCGTGCAATGCAATTTTGTGATAAACATAGTAATGTATACAATTCAATAAATTTTATTTCTATACTACTTTAAGATTATGGATCATATTTCATTTATAATAGAGTACAAATAAAAGGAGTTTTTGAATATAAAATTAAACATCTATACAGAATATCAACTCTGCTACCGAGAACACAGCCACTGCAATGTGTGTGCGCGTATTTGTGTATGTGTGTGTGTGTGTGTATTTAAAGGGTACAGGATGAATAAAAGCTTCTTTAATTTAAATTTAATATTTATTCAATGATCATATCTTAGCATAAGACAGGAAACATTTTTAAAATAGCAGCTAATCACAATAATAAAATTATTATAACATTAACCGAACGCCGGGCATTCCTCTTCACATGCCTTGCCTCTGGAGAATAAGCCAGGTCCACACCAGGGGTATAAAGTTGTTTAAAAACAATTATACATGACAGTAATTCAAAAAAACGAACTGCCTTAAGACACGATTGTTTCTAAACATTGAACGACAACAAGTGTGGTCGAAGCTTTGTTTTATACTATGTTAAGATGTGTTTTCTTCTCTCTTATTTCATTTGGATACTAGACATTATTAAAATTGCAAACTGAATTTAAGGACAAACCTAATTCATATCTATCTATTTGATGTTCTGAAGTAACACACGGGATTGCAGTCCATATGCTGGTAAGTGGCTGCACCCATGACATCTATAATCATAGATGCGGATACTTTTGAGGGCATACATCGAACGCCTCGTGTTCTGCTTGATTATTATTATATTTATTTGATACTCGTTAAACGGCTACCTTAATTTTCAGACATTTTATTACAAATCGGTTGTAGAATCTATCCAGGTTCGCCCGGGTGAGTACTAACACCACACCTATTTCTGCTGTGAAATAGCTGTTACTAGTTGTGTATCAGCTTGAAGAGTGTGGCAGCCGGCACGGACAAGATAAATGAGGCGATTAACTTAGCCCTCAAGACGCAACGCACTTGTGACCGATTACAAACAGATCAATAGGTCTGTATCAACAGTTACGGTTGTCATGGTGTAGTAGCCATTTAACATCAAATGAACTGCATGCCCGTTTGCTACTCTAGTTTTCATTAAAAAAAATATATGTTAAGCCTTAAGTTGTTTTATATAGCCTCGCATTATGTTACCTCTATTGTACTTCTCCATAAATTACATAATCTCCAATCAATTGCAATCACTATCGTGTCATGATTTTAGGATAATCTAAACTATGTATATATATTGTTTTAGCACTACATGCTGTTACGTTATGGATAGATTATTAGATACAATATTTATTAATTACTTTTGTAAATTGGTACGTGTAATAAAATACTGAAGCTAGGACTAAACCTACGCAATTATTTGGTCGATTTATGTGGTAATGCGACGTTGTTGTGTGTGTGTGTGTGAAACTAGTTGATTTTCACGCGATGCAGCAGCTAAGAGTGATTCTACGTCCCAAATAATAATATTCGGCAACTTTCGCTCGAAATAAGTGGACAAGCTTCAAAAACCTTTGTTGTATTTATAACCAGATTCGGTTAATATAAATGGTTCAAGTGCGTTTACCGCCGATGAGCTCAATGTGGCGATATCCCACGTTCATTTCGTTATAGTTATTTTTAGAGATTGCACAAATCCTGTAAGCTTTGGAATTGGTTCTGAATAATTCTTGATATCACAGAGAACTATTTAAAATGTCAATATACCGGGAGTGTACATACCGTATTTTATTATACTTTTCATAGAAGTTAATGTAATGCTTATAAGTATATGACTATACATATGCGAAATAATGAGAGAAATAATGAAGGTTAAAAATGAATAGGTCGTGTTCTTTATTGAAATTAAAATATTAAATCAATTCAGGAAAGGTTAAAATGAATTTGTCTTGATGATATTGATGTAAAGGAAATGAAAAATAATAAGATTTCGATTGAATTTGAATAATTTTAATAAAAAGAATTTCATTGACGATAAATCTAAGTTTTGGGCGCTTACAAAATGTATAATCTCTTGTGCTATTTCAAATTTACAAATTCTCTTATATCTTAACCAGACACTCATTCATTACATAAATAACAAAATTTGTATTAACTACTTAGTATTTACATGTAATTTTTGCTTCGGTTTCCATTCCAAAGCTTACACAACAGCGCTTTATGAAGAAATGACCAAACATTCAATAAATATGTGGAGTATTACTCGTATATAATATTTCTGAATCATTCAATATTGCGATTGTTTCTTTGTGTAAAAATATCTACCACGAACACGCTCCTATTGCGTGACTGTCGCTCACAAACGTATACATTGCGAGCTCATCAAAATTATAAATCTACACAAGTTTCGTAAACCGCAATGTATACGTTCATAATCGGCAATTCCATAATCACCACATCGGTATGCAGAGCTGGCATCGAATTATTCGATTATGGTGTTGTCTCGCTCGTCAGATCGTCGTTTCTTTTATGAGCGATAAGTGCGAAAGAGGCAACAATAAGAGTGGATAAGTTAAGGTAGACTTATTCTACTTTTATTCCTTCCGTTAGGATCTCCCTACACACCGGAACTGAAAGCGTAATTTTTAAGTAATACATTTGCCTTATTGTAATGTCTAAGTACAATTAATTATTTTTGGAAGTAAAATTGACTTGAATCCGTCCTATTAAGTCGAGTCCGGCTAGTGGGGTAATACCCTAACGGAGTTAATAACAAAACAACTTTGAATACATTTGGTGTTTGACTAACACTAGGGGCTCGGCATTGAATTGTATTTAACTTTAAAATCTCACAATTATTCTAGATACCACGTTACAAGCAATGAGTACCAGAAACAACAACAACAACTTGTATATAAACTTTGCATTTCGTAATAACAAATTGTCATTTGTTCTAAGTAAAGGGCAACAAGGGTAAAATACTTCATCGACAAACAAACAAACAAACGTTTGTCTGTTACACAAGAATTCACTATCAATATTAAAGCAGATTGAATTGGAAAAACTATTAAAGTGAATGTAAAATCACTACACGACTCTTCAAATAGTGATAGAGTCGGTGGGTTTTCGGTAAAGTTAATACAACTTTAGGGGGTGTTAACGTGGCCACTAGAACTGAGTATATTACAAAACAAACTACTTACAAATTACATTATCTGTGCGCTTATAATCCACGTTTTAAATACTTTTGGTAGTTTCCAATTTAACACAGAACAAGATTGAACGTGCATATTCTGGAATATTAACTTCGGCGATATACATTTGAGTTTATTTGTACTTTACATCCTTAAACCTCACTCAGAGTGAGCGAATGGCATGTTTATTAAGAAGGTGGCACGCAGTTTAATTTTCAGAATAAGACGTTACATGTGCGTGTTCCGTACGAATTTATGACCTTAGTGGTCACGGCTGAGTGATTGAAGCACTTATGTATACATAACTTTTATCAACATAGAAACTCCATACAAAATGAACCTACTCCACGTTACAGTGACAAAACATCTAAACGCACTACCGTCGGGTATACGACATTAAAAATCGGTTAATCCGTATAAAATGGCCGATATAGAAAAGGAATCAATTTCTTCAAGCGCTTATTTATACATAGCTCAATGTCCAAAAAAGTCGGATGGGGAAACTAGCACAAATACGACATACAGGCTAGGCTAATATCACAGGAGTGCTGGGAACGGTACGCCTCCCCGCTCGCCACCCCGCCGCCCCCTGCCACCCCTCCTTACCCCACGCTTCCTCCAGGTACCTATTTACTATTCAGAGGGGCGAAACGGGCTACTACCGATATATTTTGCGACAACTAAGATTTTATAAGAAAATAATTTATACAATTACCGAATTGCACAACATGTCCGATTACAAACTTATTGCACAACCTCAAGCTTGCCGTTTGAACTTATACCGTTCGCCTACAATCAACTAGCATCGGCGCCACGGGCACCTCCGTTGATGTACGGCGATAAGTACCTAATCCACGATAAACCATACATCAAAATGGTAACAAAGCGTAAATGGTGATATAAGGTAACATTGTTCAAACAAAATATACATAATTATCATTAATAAAAGCGAAAGTTCAACATAACTCGTCCAAACATAACTCAGACTTAATAAAATGCAACGCTCGAACAAACATTTGGGTGTCGGTCACCCAACATTGCCTATCCACTCGAGTAAGGTCAACGGAATCTCATCAGCTGTTTACTATGCACGCGCATATTTTCGTTGTTACAGCACCATGCAGGAATTGTTATAACAAAAAAGATATATTACATCAAACATGTAACATACTTAGTAGCTATCAGTATTTTTTGCAGAGACAAAGGCAAAGACTACATAAACCGTTCCGGATGTTATCAAATTAAAAAAAGCTATTATTGTTTTAATAACGATATTATATATGTTCGATATCTGTTATACTGTTGTAAATGATACAAAATTAACGCTATTTTTAAAGTAACGGTAACAATCCCTGCTGTTCACTGAAAAGGTCAACGAAATCTCAACAGCTGTCCACATCGTACACGCATTAAATATTTTCATTGTGTTACGATAGTGGTGGTGTACGTAGCGTTCGATTGGCCGGATAGTATTTCTTAATATGCGTGCACTCTCACGTTCCACAGTACACTGCACTTGGCTTTTACTTTCAAAGTTTATAGGATGCGAAATATTGTCTTACTTCAGAACAATATCTTCTGGCGGCGTCGCAAACTCGCTTAATAAAACCCCGGTCGAACTACAGTTGATCATACTCGAGCCAACAACTAAGAATAATACTCGAATGTAATCCTGGAATATCGTTAAAAGTTAACACGCAACCGTTCCCAGTCATTTGCACTATCTCATACGCTATATTTATTTATAGTACAATAATGTAACATTAATAATTATGGCTTATAAACTATTACTCCAATATAAATCGTAAAACTTCCTCACTATATCTCTTGTACACCGACGCGACGTCGTGGCGGACAATATGCACTTCCGAGTCCTCCGATAAACGAAATGATCGTCGAACACTAATTGGACCGCGCCCGCCGGCAGCGCCTGAGCAATTTTCACTAAATTATAAAAACACGCTAACAAAGTAAGTACTTCTCTTAAACAACGTAGAATTGGCTAAAACATGTCCGATCAAGGTAACGAAAATTCTATAATATTAACGAGATGTCCAGCGGTCGGCTTGCGGGCGCTACCCGGAACGAGTCGGCACTTTGGGTGAGTTTGTTCGGAACGCGTCCGGCACCTCGGTCAGCGACTCGGACGCTTCGGGCTCGCGCGTGCATCACTCGCGGCGCTAGCATCACAGCGGAGAGTGTACGTGCGCGGGGCGGCGCGGTCATGAGTCGAGTACCGTCAGGAGCCCGGGAGGCAGGAGGGGCACGTCTTGCCGGGGCATCTGTCGCGCCAGCTGCGCGCACCCGAGGTTGGCGTCCCCCAGCTCGGGGATGGCGTCCAGGAGGGCGAGGCACTCGTCTTCGACGGCGCGTCTGGCTTTCTTGCCCACCCATGAGTCATCGCACTCCTCTCTCGCGCGCCTCCGCCTGGCTTCCTTCTCCCGGCGCGCTTCCTCGCTGAGTCTGCAGTAGGTATTGTTGATGCAGACGGAGCGGCGCAAGTCCCTCGCGGGGTCCTCGATGTTTTCCAGTTTCTGCGAGCAGATCTCGATGACGCGCTTGCGTTCCTCGTTGGCGCGCAGTCGGGCCGAGATCATGGAGAGCTTGGGCCGGGCGGCGGGCTCGGTGCGCGACGGGCCGAACATGTCGTCCTCAAACGCGTCGGCGATCTCCGCTCCGCGCGCGCTCTCCCGCTCCTCTTGCGGTGTCATTCTGCTAATTAGACAAAGAGCTCGCGATCGCGCCCGTCAGTGACAACACGATACACAAACACGCACACACTGACACATCCGATCCGTGGTTTCGGTACGCGGGGTACGAGCCTACGAGCGGGCCGAGATCGTTGAGAAGCGTCGAGGCGGGCGCTGCGGTTGCACGTCTACCCGCGCACGGCTATCGACAAAGACTAGTCTGTGCCTCCGTTCGCAGTATACGCGAACCCGCCATTCAGTCGAGCACAGGGCTGCCAGATTGTATGACTTCAGGAATTTGGATATCATACACATGATACCTTATTAGTTTTCGCAGCATGTAAATGTCACGTCTAAATAACCACCCGGTAATAATCTTTAAGCGCCTTTCATCAGCAGTATGCGCAACTTGCGAAAAACAGCCAACGCGGCGCGTATCACTAAAAGTACGGAGTTATGTCTGCCACTGGATATGTTTATGAAATATATAGCATATATTTTTAAATAAAAATAACAATTGCGTAACTAGGTATTCTGTTAGCTATAAGCATTTCATTTTTATACAACTTTCTGCAACTCATGGAATAATAGTTCATTCTGATTTTGTATTACAATCAAAGCAAGTGATACTAGGTTGTCGAAGCGAAATTGAATATATAACATTTCATATTTCCAGCAGTTTCTGAACTTAATGGCTAACCTACAGCTGTATCAAATATTGAATCTCAAAATCAGTAATACCGTTTTTTGTGTACAAGACTAAAGAAAAATTATCACATAAAAAGGAACATGTAATTCATTTTGTTCTTTAAAACTCATGTCATAGTAATGTCATCTCCTCAGGATCGGTACTTAAGCTTAAATTCTCCCACTTAAAAAATTACAATACCATCAAGTCTTGCTTCATTACTTGTAAATTACATTATTACCAATACATCTAATTCCACGTATGCGGCCATTATACTAGCAGCCCTGCCAGCAGGCACGAGCGAGCGCGGCGAACAGCTGATGCCTGCCCGCGCGCACACCTGTGCACTATCAACATTCGATGCACTCTCTCTTTCCCGCACGCACGGGGTCTCGCCCTGAAATCGCTGTGACGTTACTGTGGTGGAATGAACCCCGTGTGAACGTGGAATGACGGCAGTTGGCAGATCTGGATTAGGGATGTCCGAATATCCGCTCATGTTCCTCGTGACATTCGTCCACCAATTCCATATTAGTCTTGGTGGTTTACCCAACTTGTTGTAATTCTATTTTAAGATTACAGTAATTCGAAATCAAATTGTTCAATATTTTTGGGGTAACTTATGATAATTATCCACCCCACTAAGTTTAGGGTACAAAGTGCTTCATCACTCGCCTTGTTTCGAACTACATAGATGACTAGGGACAGTCTCAATAGTTTTCGCCGAATAATCTCGATTTTATTAATATAGAACTGATATTATTTTTCGTATCGATTTAGAGTAAATAAAATAAAACATTAAATCTGTGTAAGTATATATATATTATATTATATCCAAATTAAACTAAACATCCGCAGATTATCGTGTTCTAAATAAGATGTTAGAATTACGTTACAAAGGTTACAACAAATTGATTGGTTAAGTAAATACACATGCTTTTTGAATTATTCGTGAAAAGCTTTTATTCTATTTTTGAAATCAATAAAGCCCAGATCCCGGCGTGAATTTACGAGGATTGCGCGTGGTTATGGATAACGAATACAAACATGTTCCATATTTAAAAGGTCTATATTTTATATGAATTTAAATAACTATTTCGTCGATGTGCTTTCTAAAATCGGTATGTGTTTTTCACATACTTTACATGAGACGCATAAATAATAAATCATATAAATTTTGTATTGTTGTATCTATTGAAATAAAAATTGAAACTGTCTAGACAATAAACAAAATAAATCACATAACGATTTGTAATTGTATTGTAATTAACACCACGATTTCTCGGCTATAAGGTTTATGAATGAACATATTGAGAGGAGTAATTTATATTTTATTAAATATCACAATGGGTCTTGTTATCCATTCTCATCATTATGTAATATGAAAAACCCTAGTTGTGTGAAACATTAGTGTTCGTACTATTTGTGTTCCGTGTGAAGGGTGTGATAGCCAGCATATGCAGGAGGAGAGTATTTTTGTCATCAAGAGTAGCTACATGTGTGGCTTGGTTACAAATGTTATGTGCTCAGTAGCAACTTACCACCAGGTGGACTGCAAGCGCATCCCACTCATATGTTATGTATAGTGAAATAAATATAACTATACTGATACGGTTAACTCGTTTAAAGAATAATTAACGAATCCCATTTTAACGACTCTCGATGCATTTGTGAACGCTGCACATACCGCGAGGGGTGACGCAAATATGTAGCGGAATTACAATATTAGTCACCGGCTCTAAATATATAATCGGAAGTGTTGGAACAATGAACACCTTCAAAAGTTTCCGGGAAATTTATTTCAACTGATCTTCTTAATAATTGAAAGAAAAAACGGAAAAAAAGCATTTACTTATGCCCATGGAATCACATTATATAAGAAAATTACGTAAACGGAGGAGTGTGATATTTGACACAGTTAAAGTTTAAATGGAGAAGGAGTGCAGAAAACTAATATTTTT
>DWIE01001644.1:0-10332 GCA_018248235.1 Choaspes benjaminii
ATTGACGACCTCCGTGGCGCAGACGGTGATGAGCCGTTTTGCGAAACGTGGGGTCGCGAGTTCGATTCCCGCGGCGAGACGAATTATTCTAATTTGTTTCGTGTCTGGAATAACCTTACGGGTGGTAGAATATAAATATGTTCGACTGGGTTGGTACCACCGTCACACCTAATTGTGCCGTGAAACAGTAGTGTTCACACTATTTGTTTTTCACCACTTACCATCAAGAGGTCAGTTTGCGTGTTTGTCTTCCCCTAACTATAAAAAAACGCTTACCTGGTGATATTCATATTCTTAGCAGCATCCCACATCATGTGATGGTCAGCTGCATATTGTATGGTGTAGTACTGAACGTTCGCACTGATGGTGTCACCCCATGAGAGCTTGACCGCGTTGCTGGTCACTAAGTCTACTTGTAACCCCATGGGCGGGGTGGGAGGTTCTGGAAATATTAATCAAATATGTGTATTATTACATCAGTTCCTATAAGAATAAGCTACGGTAGGCTTTTATATTTTGATGCTTAAATTACAACACGTAATGCCATCTGGTAGCCTGTAGTAGGGAAATCAATGGCAGCAAGGCTAATTCTCGAAACTGACAACAGATGGCGTTAGCATTTTTTTAGTAATATTTTCACGGCAAATATCGTTTTTCCGGGAATCACATATTGGTATGTTACATTCAAGATTAAAAAGACAAGGTTCCGTTGTGACCACGATCGACGTCACTGGGTCGAAATATCGGTTGAGAAGATACTTCTTTTTCTTTTCTTAGAAAGATACGATCTACTGACCGTGTGTACCCATTTTTTTAAATCCTTTCTGAGATCCGCCATAATAAAAGTTTCCGCCAAAATAAAAATTTAAAATTATGCGTTTGCATCTACTGACCCAATGTGCCTTAAGGAATCTAAGACACTTACCCAATATATTGACGTTTATGTTGTAATTAGCAACACCATAAGGGTTGCTAGACCTGCACTCGTAGGTACCGCCGTCTCTCGCTTCCACGTAGTTTATGTTGATGGTACTTTTCAGCCCATTGGCGGTTGGAGTTTCTGATATTGTCAACCTGCGAAATAAAAAAGTATATGAATACATATTATAATCATGAAATGTAATTAATAGTCGTAGTAGAGGCGTACGAACCATTCAAACTTTAAAATTATTCGAATATTCATTCAATGATAAGGAAAAAATATATATAGTAGTAGTCATTCTATAGTCGTAATGTTATTAGTACCTAGTACATTTGAAGAGTACAGGGGAGGAGTTTTTTTAATGGAAATTAGAGTAGCATGCCGTTTATTTTATGTTATGAAGTAGCACACGGGTGTACAGTTTACCTACTGGTAAGTAGCTACTGCAGCCTATGACAACTGTAATCGCAGGTGCGGTGCTAGTCTTGAGGATATAGAACGCCTCGTGTTCTGCGTATGTTGGCTATCATACCGTCAAATACGGGCAGTGCGAACACAACTGTTTCACGGCACAAATATCTGTGAAGGTGGTACCGAGCCAGTTGAACATATTCATGTTCTACTACCCGTTAGATTATTCCAGTTACGAAACAAATTAGAAAAATTTGCCTCGCCGAAGGATTCGAACTCGCGACCTCACGTTTCGCAAAGCGGTTCATCACGGCCTACGCCACAGAGGACGTTGGACGGTGATGCAGTTCACCTAATATTAAGTGACCACTGCAGTCCATGACAACTTACAGTTGTGCAAGTTATTCACTATTTTTATTTATAATTGTATAATACTGGCTGTAGTACAAATATGTGTGACAATAGTTCCTACACACGTTCGCACGCCAACTACGAGTTTATCACTGGCTGTGTTAAATTCCACTGAAGCTTTGCTAGCAAAAAGGGTCGTAAATAAGCGCCATCTCTGTTATAACGTGGGAACTATTTTATCCGAGAGTAGACAGGGGCGGATTGTGACACTGTAAGCCATGAGTAACTTCTCTAGTAGTTCGGAAAAATAATAATAGATGGCGCTACTAAAATCTTATTCAACTATATTTGAAGCGAGTTACAGATATCATGGGCTACTGTGGTACTTGACATTAGGTACTCTCGTTCGTTACGTTCATAAAAATTATAACATTAATTTAGAAGAAGAAAGAAAGAAAGAAATATATACATTTATTCTACATTTACAATTAGAGGCCGTATTTACTATGTTAATATTTGTATGTAACGTTATTGTTTAAATTAATTCCTTGGAATGTGCAAAGAACAATATTTTTATTTACAATTGCAATTAATCAATTTTATTTTAAATAATATATGAATTTAAAAAAAAATTAAATTAAAAATTGTATTTAACGATTTTTTTTCGATTTTCTAACTGAATGAAATTGAGAATTGTATGTGAGTTACGGAATCGACAAGTAACGTTTTCTGCGATACAGAATCAGGCCCCAAAAATCTTGCATGTGGTATCTTATCATAAATTTGGATTGTCCAATTATAGGACGCTTCATAAACGTAAGAATCCATTAAATTAACTTTTTTGTATTGCAAAAAAATTTAAGTTAATGTAACAATTATGTTTTTTTCACTATATATAAATTAACTGAAATAATGTTTTTATTATTATTAATACCTGGTTGTGGTAAACTCGAGAGGTTTCCCGTCCAGGCTCCACTTGATTCGTATCGGGTTGTCTCCTAACGGACGACAGGAAAGGGTGAGAGGCAATCCCACCTTGGTGGTCAGGTTCGCTCCCACTGACTCGAAGTGTACTGGTTCTAGAAGTATTGTAGTTATGTAATACATATGCTCTTAGAAAATGTATATGGATGGACAGCTAAATAATTATATATAGCTAAAAGTCCACATGAGTAGCTACGAGCATAAATATAAATAATATGCTCGAATTACAAAACTATCAGAAAATACAGTCAAATTATATAATCGGCGGATTCGTCCACGTCATACATACTTTCATCCCCTTTTTCACCACCTTCGTGGTTGAATTTCCAAAAATCCTTAGTGCTCGCCTACACTATAAAAATAATCGACAGGCAAATTTTCAAGGTCCTCGCCTTAGTAGTTTGGGCTGTGCGTTGATAAGTTAGTCATTCAGTTCTTCCTTATAGATAGATATATAAACCTACCAGATTCATAAAAATATATTTAAACTGATTTTTAAAGTTCGTGATGAAGTAACATAGCAGTGCTTGATCGTAAGTGGCTACGGGATCCCATAACATATGTAATCACAGATGCGGTGAGACTCTTGAGGATATAGATCGAACACCTCGTGATTTACGTATGCTGCTCACCCTTACAATGAAACACAAGTAGTGTGTACTGGTGTTCACGTTTCCGATCAAACAAGCACAAACACGTGCGATGGTGGAACTGCTACTACTTACTATTAACGCTGATCCACAAATTCTTGTTCAGCGCGTCACCAATCCCATTCTCCACGTTGCAAGCGTACATCCCCTCATCTGATAGCGATACCACCTCGATGACAAGGGTGCCATTGGGGTAGCTCATCACTCCACCCCCAGCTAGGTCCAACACTGGTCGCCAGATGCCCAGAGCGGCTGGTGACAGAAAAAATAGAGGACTTAAATTACAGAGTAATGCAGAGGCATTACTTATTATTAGGTAGAGATCCGTTTATAATAAATGGGGTATTAATATGCGAATAGATACAGAGACAAATAGTGTAAGAGTACGCAGAAAGAGTATATTTATAACCCTTTAATAATTCACTACTGGACATAAGTCTCCCCTAATTGCAATTCCCACCGACACTGAGTACCCAAAATCCAACGGTTAACCGCGTACTTCAGATCGTCCATCCATCTTACGAGGGACCTTCGGTACTCGGTTTGGCAAGACGTGGTCGCCATTCAAGGAATATTTGCCCACAACAGCATTATAAATTAAGTCCAGTAGACAGGCTGATCTATAAACAGCGATGTTTAATTGTCAAGTGTCAATATGTCAGGAGTTTCTCTTCGCCTTCGCAGTTTAACCATGACCATGATCCATGCAACTAGGCCTTTATCGATAAAAAAGTAAATCTAAAAATAATACAATAGTAGTATAATGTTCTGGATTTTAAAACACTATCTGTTCAAATTATATCGATCCAGTGGAAGACGAAAACTTACTCGTAAATAATGATAACTAATACAGAATGAATGAACCACCTAATGCCATATATAAATCTAAAACGAAACCCAGAACAAAAACGAATCAGAATACAAAAACAAAGTAGGACATCTTTATCTCCATATCTCTCTATCTCCCACATCACTGGCTTTAAAGAGATAAACTGCGTGAATTGTGCCTGAATTTTTTTCCTCGCTAAATTACTTAGTAATTTATCCTTGTCTACGAACGAAACAGTTCACAGCGGCACTCAACCTTTGGCACCTTTCACAATACTGGGTCGTAAATTGAAGGCCAGAAATATTTTACCTTAAATGTCGCAAAATAGTAAGAATAGAAATACAATAATGCACTATCAGTGCGGCATGAAATTTATTAAAATTGAGTGGCGGCTGCTAGTCGTGGAGAGAGCTAAAATCGTTGCTACACATTTAATTAAAGTAATCTTACATTTCAAATTGCCCACATACTGAATACGGTGAGATCTTGTCTATGTGAGAGCATGGAATATCATACGTTCCCACGAAATGTGCGATGGTCGAAGCCGTTACGTTAACCCCTCAGTTTGCGAACGCTGTTCGAGAGTTCACCAGTGTTAGAAATGCGTACTAATAAAACAATACGGCATTTTATTGGCAAATAATTGTGTTCATGACAAAAAAAAATCCCTATTTTTCTTACATACATTTTGTATCGGCAGCAACAAATAATATTAGAACTTAAATTAATAGGGCATTATTTTTATAAATACGTTTTAGATCTTGTTTATTAAATTTTCAAAAGTAGCTGTGTTAACTTAATAAAAACATCACTTATGTAACAAGGGTTTCTTATAACATGGTGGGTACTGTGTAGTGACTTTAATAACATTAAGTAACGTATAATATTTAATTTTAATTATTGAAATTACCCTCAATGTTGGGCATAACACCGGGAAGATAAGTTATGCTATTCCCTAAAATTCATCGTTGTGATATACGACGATCTCAACGTAGAAGCCGGCTTCTTTACTACCAAGATCGCAGCGTTGTTAAAATTGGTATTTCATAAAGCTTTTTGGATCAACGTCGAAGTGAAGATATTAACTATTGTAGACGAGTTAAGGATTGACGCGTTTTTGCCGGTAAAAAATCGAAACTTTATTTAAGTGTTTCGTAGCCGCCGCAGCCATGCTTGGTGACTGTTGTTTTTGGGGAATAGTAAGTGCCCATCAGTCATCAGTGCGCATCAGGCATCTTTTGCTTTTATTTTTATTTTCTATTTAATATTTTAGGGTTCTTTTTGTTACTTTAAGTTTTTGGGTTTTAGTTAAATTCCATTGTGTTAGGTGTTATTTTTAAGATGTTTTAATAAAGAAAATAGATTTAATTATTGAGTTATATATCTATTATTAATATATATATTATAATAAGAAGACACTGAAAATAAAGAAAGAAAAAAATTGTACTAATTTTACATGCATACATAAGTTCAAAGTTTGAGCATCGCTGTAGCACATTACCATCTCTCTTCATCCAGTGTATCTGAGGTGTGGGGTATCCGTTTGCGTTGCAGTACACGATGCCACGCTGTCCGAGTAACAGTGATGTGTTTGTGGGCTCTTCTATCCATTTTGGTGCCACTGTTGGCGAAAATAATTACAAAATTCATATATCTATTAACTAGCTTTATATCGACTCCATTTTATAAAATATGTAGTATTTATGCGAACGAACTACGCCCGCCATTTTTAGTTTGATGCCCAAATTGTACGACACGTAACGCCATCATCTCGTAGAGTAATAGAGAAATCAACAGCAACAACGCGAGTACTTCAACGATTCACGAGATGGCGTTAGCAGTTTTTGAAAAACTTTTTTGTTATTGTAATTGATCTATTAAGTAAAGATACCTGTAGATGAACTAAAAATCATAATTATATACAATTGCAAAAAAATATTAGTCTTTTGTGCTATTTCTAAGATTCTTGAAATACATATAATATATAAACATATAAGAAGATATATTTATTTAAAGATATAAAAATATAATTTTTATATTTTATAACCTTGAAATAAGCGATGAATAAAGGCAGTTACGGAGATTTAGAAGAATTTTTTTTATTTATCTCCTCCTATTTTAAACTTTAACTTTTCGGGAGCTGAATTTTTAATGATATTTAGGTGTAATAAGGTTCCCCGGATAAAAACGTACCACATAAGCTGTAGTGATTTTCACTTTTCCATTAAAACATAACATGCTATTATATAATAAATACTATGCTATGACATAAAACGTGGTGACAGTGGTACCGGCTAAGTCGATGAAATTTTACCATATCATATTTTTAGATTTAGTATTTCAGTATTCAGTGTCAAGAGGCTGGTAGAGTTCATATTTCAATGCCAGCTTTCATTACCATATGATGGAGGTCGGCTGCCATCTTGACCTTTCTACTTAAAAGCTCTCTTAAATTGTTTCACATTTATGACACTATGCTTACGTCATTGACTTAGTTTTTCTTTTTTTATTGAAAAAATAGTAGCAAATGATTACACAGATTACACATTACATACATACAGATTAGTATACATACATATTATAAATATATATACAATTAGGATAGTAATATAGAGACCAGGCGGAGTAATGGAGAATGTAAACACAGAAAATTCAAGGTTCTAAAGAAAGCTAAATCTTTATAAAAATCTTTAAAATTATTGGTTAACATATCTGATTGAAATTTGTCAAGTGATTTGTCACTATCCTAACATATATATTATATCCCGTGTACATTACCAATGGGTTCATCTCTAATTGAGATAGATGAGCAGATTCGGTTCTATGGGGCACTTACCGTTGATGTAAAGGTCTGAAGTTTGATTGACTTTCCCCACGTGGTTCGTTGCTATGCAAGTATACTTGCCACAGTGCTCGAGCGACACCCGTTTTATTATTAGCACGCTGAACAGTTCCGAGCTTCTTTCCGTTATCTGTATGTTTTATAATTTTTTCTTAGTCATAATATTTTTAATGGTACCTTTGGATTAAAAGAGGGATAAAACAAGATGTACACAAACTCATTAAAATTTAATCGATTTCTCTGTCACAATAGAAATATACTAGCCGGGTTGCCTGGAAGAAATCGCTCTTAGCGATTGTAACCTGTTTCTTTCGAAATGTATCTGTATTTGTTTTGTATATTTCTGGGAATTGAAGTCATAAATCAATTTTTTTTTTCATTTATGTTATGGAGTAGCACACAGGCATGCAGTCTAAATGCTGGTAAGTAGCTACTGCAGCCCATGATATCTGTAATCACAGATGCAGTGCTACCCTTGAGGAAATAGATCTAACGCCTCGTGTTCTGCGTTTGCTGGCTATCACACCCTTACATCAAAATACAAATAGTGTGAACACTACTGTTTCACGGCACGAATAGGCGTGACGGTGGTACTGACCCAGTCGAACATATCCATGTTCTACCACCCGTTCTACCACTCTTATATAGCAGTATCATTGTTGTAGTATTGTATGTAGGCGTAATTTTCATCCCATCAATCATATTTCCCCAGAGGTGATACGTTACAAGAACACGTGATATCTTTATTTTTCATACCGTACTAAATTGCGCCACTCCAAATAAAGAAGTTTCTCTTCAAAGAGCGCAACGACACGAAACATCTGTATCGCTCCTCAGTAGCAACACGATAACAACGGTTACAACGACAAGCGCGAAGCGATATTGCAAAACGAAAGTGTAAAAATCACAAACACAAAGGGAAGTTACTCATTTCTGTTTTCGAGTTGACCCTGAGCTGGGAACAACAAGGCATAATTAAAAATTCACCCCCACTGTTTATCATTGTAAAAGAGCACTCGCGACGTAATCCGCTTACGGACTCGCTGTTTGCGACTACGATTTATCGCTCACGACCTACGACTTAGGTCGCTTAAACTCGAAAATATAGTTCTTTTTTAACGATTTTGCTGAATCCTTTTCTGGACTTGCGTAAGATAACTGTCTAAACATAATCGTGCTTTCATTTCCTGGAAGGTTACGCACAGAAAAGAATTATACATTTGTTTTATGTCGTCAAGTAGCACATGGACTTGCAGTCTATTGCTATTTCAACTCAAGACACCTGTAATCACAGATGCGGTGCGATCCTGAGGACATAGATCGAACGCCTCGTGGCCGCCATGTGCTGGCTAATTCACGCCAGCAGACCTTGAGCGGTGCAGGAAATACTAGGACCGGGCATCTGCAACTGTTTCAAGGGCATATAAAAGGCCGTCTACGTTACTACGGCCATATTTATTGTTATTGTGAAGCAACTCTCAAGAGTGGAGTTTCAGAATGACATATGTGTGAGCCGGCATACACAATATATAAGGCGACCAACTTAAACCTTCGAAATAGGAACACAGCTGCTACCAACTTCGAATACGACAATGGACCTGTTTCTAGCCATTTATGGAGCAGCGATGACATGAAAAATGTCGCGATGCAAGAATCCCATTCGAAATCTCGCATTTTACGGACAACTTACCTACAGTGTTTCGATCGTCACACAACAGTTGGAGGTTAAATGCGGAATAGAGAACGAATCGTTTCTAACAAAACCACATCAAAAGCTTTGCGGTCTTCGGCCAGCACGAACGAGCGTGCGGAAACCGTAATCGGCTTACGGTGTTCTCGTTTCACTATTTTTAAATATTATACAATATTCCTTTGTCGACTTTCACACATTAAAAACATACAAAACAAAATAATGCTTTTATTTCGTCCTTTGTTGAGAGCAAAATGGGAACAGGATGGTCTTTATATAAAAATAGACAGATTTTATCCGTACAATTAGGTGTCATTATATCTATATGTATATATCTTGTGTCACACTGTTTATCCGAATCCATGGCTATCCGAAACCACAAAACGGATTTCAATGAAATTTTGTGGATGTGCCTTCCTTATTTTGTTTTTGTCACATATTTAATATATTTTATGGGACAATGATAAATACAATAGGTGTGACGGTGGTACCGACCCAGTCGAACATATTCATGTTCTACCACCCATTCTAACATCTTTGTATGTATACACATTTTTTTACATTATGTGGAAGTCAAGAGACGTTGGTCACAATCATGGCTTCCAAGTCCCGTATTGGATCGACTATATACTCGTTTGCTTTAGCGAAAAGAAGAGATCCCGCTAGGCGAGGTGGTCTTACCCGGAGAGTGGCCAAGCTATGACAGTTGAACCTAAATGTTTTCCTTCTGAGGTGTTCCCTGAGTGCTTTGACATGAGGGTCTTTAGGAAAAGCGTAAAAAAGTTTATATATGTAAAAACCTACCTCCAATTGTCACCTAATTACGTCCGCCTTTTGTAACACTCATTATGGGGTATACACAATAAAGTGTAAATAAATATATAAATAAAGAAATAAAAAGAGTCCTTCTAGGCTGACAACGAATTGACAATTCTTCTGATGTTGCACGTGTCCAAACGCAACGGTTACTGGTTACCACCAGTTGGTCCGTCATTTTGTTTCCTCCCCTTACATTGTAAAAATATTTACACCCTACGTAAAAGTATTTACACCCTTATCGGCTTTCCCATTCACCACTCCCTTGTAGATTCATTTAACCGTCCTGGGTGCAATAAAGGGAGTAATCATTAGAACTGCAGTGTTTGTAACTGCCATAAAATTTTACACCAGCCGTAAAGAAGGGGGTGAAGTGCAATAAATAAATACGTTAGAATAAGGGTGCCCTTTTGTTGTTGAGAATGGTCGATTAAGTGTTTGAGATGATTAATTAAGAGCTGGTGATCACACCGCTATTCCATCATTGCACCATTCGCTTAAGGACGAAATTTTCCACTGCCGTGCAGGCACCTGGCAGCCTTCAACTGTTCATTTCGGATGGAGCTTTTTACAGTGAACGTGATAATTCGTGAAAGTTCCCAAGTTGGCCAATTTTATTATGAAAATGAGCGTTTGCTACGCATGCAGTTCACCTGATGTTGAGAGATCACTGCAGCCTATACAACTATAACCGACTCGATACAGAGCCATCGTTCTGTTCGAAGTTGGTCACAAGTGCGTTGCTACTTTTGAGGGCTATAAGTGTCACGTCATGTATCCAGTGCATGCGGGCTGCCACACCCTTCAAGCTGAAACACAACTCATAAGAGCTGTTTC
>DWIE01001645.1:0-10330 GCA_018248235.1 Choaspes benjaminii
AAACCTTCACTTACAATCTCTAAATGATAGTATAAATCGTACGATACAATCGTATCCCCGCACAAACGTACAAACAGACTGAGATACCGACTTCGTTTAATATTCAAGAATTTGAAGCTAACATGTGACACCATGTCGAGAGACGCAAGAAACGCCACATTGAACCTTGCGGCATATTGCGCGTAATGCGAGAGCGGTCCGCGTGTTTTGCTCGAGCTCAGTCCGCGTCCTATCTGCGGTCACGCTCCAGCTGCGAATGTAAAAACTTGACCAGAGAAACATCGGCCTCGTCGTACATCGCAGTGTACCAAATTATACACTAAGTAAGTTTTAATTTGTTCCTTTTAATATAAGTTGGTACGTAAAAATCTTACAGCTGTTTTGATGACATTCAATCAATGTATTAAACTACCTATACTAGCTGCCGGCGACGCGATGCCGCAACGCAGTCTGGTAAAATGGAAAAATACAAAAGTATTAATTACATCAGTCGCGTACCGGCGCCTTCTACTGGGTCCCCTGTCCATGTTCAAAAAATCTTGTATTTTGAAATAAAAAAATGAAGGCCACTCAAGTACACGCTGCCTCCTTCCCCTCAAGTGAACCGAGCAAGACATGTACAAAATTTCATTGAAATCGATTCAACGGCATCGAAGATTAGTGCGAACGAACATCGGGACACGACATTTTTATGTACAATGAAGATATCTATTTAGTTATGTTACACTTCTATAGGGAGCCGAGGTTCAAATGTTAATAATTGTAAAGCTATAGGTAATATCTGTTAATTTATTCAAAACCATTTATTATTTTAGTAGAACAACCATAAATCACCCGCCAATCACGCTCGCGCTACCGTGACGTGCCGCTGCGATGTGCTGGTAGGTCCGGCGCAAAAACTTATGTGTAAGTTATTTATTTCTCGTACACGATACAGATCCTGTGTATGTTTCCTATAATATAACGTTGTATTATTATAATAGTCACTTGTAATAGACAGGTCGCGAGCCGGTTAGCGTAATCCAGCAAATAATACAATTGGAACAATGTGTGGCTCCTCCTTTGTCTCCGGCAGCCGAATGTTCCAGGCTTTGTGATAACGATCGCATTTATAAGGTTTCAGTGCCTGTTCGATGAATCTCTTTTGTGAACCAAAAAACATATTCCAACATACAAACTCAAAGTTTTATGTGAAAATATTTATTGGTATTCAAATTTAGCTCGTTTTTACGAATAGAAATTATTCCTTGGAGGTATTTGTTAATTAAAAGTTTCGTACCATCTCCCTCTACACCGGAGTTCGGGCTTCGATTGAAATTTCAACGAACTGGGAGCCTACGGGTGCGTTCATAGCGGAGCCGGACCGCCGCGTTATATTAGGTTCAAAATTAAACTGCTTTGCGCGACGACAAACTTCGTGTCTGTAACCGTACCTATCTTCTGGCTCGACACAGAATATGTTATTTATTATTAATATACAATGTTATGACGAGAGTTATGTTCAAACCTATTGCTATTGTATGAAACACATATTGTACTGACAATTTGTATGAGATTATGTCGCGGCGGCTGCGGTTCCTCCTGCCCCGCGTGGAAACCTGACATTAAATTATGGTACTTCTATTCAATATTTGTATGACCTGAAGAATATTGTCACCGCGACTCGAAATATTGTAAAATAATAGTTAATTTAATGAAATGGACATTTTTGTATAGAATAAAGTGTAAATACGAGTCTATAGTGAAGAGTTTTACAATAAAATCGATTTAAGTAGAGGATAACAGTATATAATGTATGATACGGAGGCTGCGTGTGTAAGACGTGAAACTATATGTATACATGAATCGAATAAGTTTGTTTTCAAATAAAATATTTAATATTTACGTGTTGTTTCATTGGTGCCTTTTAACTGCCTCGTTGGCTTAGCGGTTACAATCGCGACTGCTAAGCAAAGGGTCCTGGATTCGATTCCCAAACCGGGCCAAGCGGTATCTTTCTGTATTATCTGTTAATTAATCCTTTAAGGCTAATAACCATTGAACGATTTATACCCTCTTATCTGATTGTGTTTCTCTGATGGCCGGGGGACAGCGGCGCCTGAAGGCAGCCTGCTATATTCAATGTACAGGTGACAAGCTTGCTTTATCATTCTGTTAACTGCCTCGATGGCTTAGATGTGGCAAGCGCGACTGGCGAGCACAGCGTCCTGGGTTCGATTCCCGGGTCAGGCAATGCCAGGTCTATATTACCTCACTAGAAAAATCTCAGTAGTAGCCCGGAATTCAGAAATGTGTCCGGGAAATGGCAATAGGCTCGCCACCTATGACATGAGACCTAAAGATAACTGACGAAACATGAGTGATGTTCATCTCTGCCTACACTTTAGGGTAAATACAAGCGTGAGTAATGTTTTATGATTTTATCATTCTGTATTTATGATATGACTGATGACTTAATACTCAATAGATGGCAACGAATGGAGAGTAGCCACGTAGTCAGGCAAGCCGTGACATTAGCACCGACGTCCAACACAGAGGCGGTGCGACCGCGGCGTCCAGGTCCCAACGCCTCTTGTCATGCGAGTGCTGGCTATCGGTACGCCGAAACACGTGAACGCTACTGTTTTGATGTACAAGTAGGCATGGCGCTGTACAGTCGATCATGACAGATAGAACTTTCACACAAAGAGTTGCAGGTGCGAAATAAATTTAAAAAAGTATCACTGCGAGCATTAAACTCGCAAATGAATTACACGACTCCTTACAGCCACACGTGAAAGTTCTAGAACAGGTAACATATTTCACACCCAACTAATGACGCTTCATGTATATGCGAAGTGCCTCGCATGGTCACACACATCATTGGCGTGCACCTGTGGGAACTTGGACTTTGACTAACCTTGAGAAAACAAAAAATGATAAAGATGTTACATTTTTCCATTTCATGGTTCTCTTTACAATGTTCTATGGCCGTCGAAAATATTTTTTATTGAAAGGATAATCTTGGTAAAGTGTTTGTAGAGAAGTGCTTTTATTTTCGTTTCGTTATTTATAAAAAGTAAGAAAAATGCGTGCACTTCACCCGATGGTAACTGACCTATTATCCTGTGCGAAATCGGTCAAAAGCCTCCCGGAGGCTAAGTTGGTCGCTCCATGTGACGTGTGCGTGCCGGTACCCACACCGGTCTAACTAAAAAATCAACCCGCAAGAATTAATCCATTACAGAAATTAGTATAATTTCTCATCCTTCCTACTCTATATCATACACTTAATCCATAAATCCCGTTGCAGACATAATATTGTATCTCATTATTGTATCATATATGATATATCCCCGATACATAATACCACAGGCATCCTCACGGGACTGACACAACCATAAGACGACAAATTAACCACAGAATAGCAGATCTCGACTATAAGCCGGCTGTGGGTGGAGACGGGGCGTTGCTCGACTGGTAACCAAGTGCTACGGTTGTAAAGTCACTTGTCTCAAATCAGTTTAGGACGATTTGCTGAATCACTACTGCGCTACTTTATAAACAGTTCTGAAAGCTGGATTTATCTCAAACTAAATTGAAGAAGAAGAAGAAAAAATCTATTCTTTTTCTGCCCATTAGCAGCACAACACAGAAATAAAAATACAATAAAAAAATATATGTAATAAAGTAGCACACTAGCTTGCCGTCTACCTATGTAAAGTAAGAAGGAACTGCAGCCCATGACATCTGTAACCACAGATACGGTGCTCCACCTGAGGACATAGAACGCCTCGTATTCTGCAAATGTTGGCTATCACACCCTTACGCGTAGCCCACTCGACGAAAATACGACAATATGTTTTGCATATAAATGACTAATAACGCGCACACTACGCGGAGATCGGGCGCTCCGACGCGGACCGCCTGCCCTCTGCGACCGCTCCTTCCTGCGTGCACCTATCTTGCGTCTACATAAGATCGGCTACGTCTCATTCCAGGGTATCGCGCCACATTCGGCGGATAACTCGCGGCGACGGTGCACGCACATATTGTTTGACACCGAAAGACTTATTTTAGAAGTGAAAAGTAGAGTTTGCCTTTGGGACTCTAAAAAAAGCCTGATAGAACGGCAAACCAACCCAAATTTTACGCTTTCTTCTTCTTTCTTTTTTAAAGCTTCATAAATAGCTATCACTTCTATCAGATCCATTACGACAACACTGTTTAAGCATTGGCAGACGACTGATATTCTGCCACGAAATATTCAATGTGGCCGCAATGTTTTATAACGGATTTACCGCAACGGCAGTTCGGTGTCGGAATTTGCGTCAAGTGTGGTGTAGGCCTTACACCGAACCACAAGTACTGCAAACACTATAGTTTCACGGCAGAAGTAGGTGCGACGCTGGTCCGAGTTACTAGCGCGCATTACAGAGTGCATATCTCAATATTTACGTTGTAGTGGAACGTCTAATGACAACGGATCATTTAGTATTAATCCAGCAGTTGTACCTGAACACTTAGGGTCAAGATTAAAATTCACTTGAATGATTAGGCTCCAAGGAGCTCGCGTGTGCCAACTCGGCGCCCCCGCGTTATTGTAGATAAAAATGATGTATTGTTCTTACGTAACGTACTCGTATAAAATGTAGTTCCGGGGAGGTACTACTCACCGGTCGCACTTGCTTGGATACTGCCCCGGTCTCATCACTACACTATACAACTATGTAAATCCTGTAAAATGCAAAATGTAGCCTGTCTGTAGACTGAAATTTATTTGTAAAATTTTGTATTAAATATTAATACCATAACGCACCATTTTCAACATGAATTTCCCGTTATATCCTAATAATAGCTAGACCGATCTTGAGTTAATTTGAATATAGCAATAATACGTGATCATATATCTAAAATGAGCGGACGAACATCTCTGTCTGCAGTAGTCGGCCAAACAGTGCTCTCTGGTGATTTGAATACAATTATTGTGAATCTCGCTTTATCGGTCACGCAGCGCGGCGGTCGATGGGCAATAAATCAGTCAGCAACACCTCCAATGGCTGCGGCGTCCGAATTGATCTCGTTAGAGCTCGCGCCGTGCGCCGTGATTAGCATCGCAGCCTCCAATCGCCGCAGAATTGAGACACGTCTGGCGCTGCTTGTTATCTCGTGGTAATTGTCCTCTCCTGTCATCTCTAGCTTAGCAGATTGTGATTAAGATTCTCATGACCCTCTCATTAAGTATGGGTAATTGGTTATAGTGAACTTCCCTACTAATTTACAGATATATAGTCGTTCCTCAGTCAGCACCGTAAATGTGAACCTAGCTGAGTTTTCAGAAGAGACAGTAAACCGATTTAACAATAATGTGCACATTAATATTCGTTTTAATATCGTTCGAAGCATTATACTTCCGTTCCCTTCTTAAGGTCATAAAATGTATGATAATGTAGATGTACAATATTTACCGAGAACTTTATATCAATGGCGATGATCTTTGGAGTTATAATATAATACATAACAAAAATAGACTAACTGCTTTCAACATCGAATATCCTCACGTATTTCGTAACAAAACCTCAGAAGGTGTTGGGTCCACAACACCTCCACGGCTCTTTCAATCGCTCATCAGTCGGCGCTATTACCGCGCCTCGCCAGCGTCGCTTCTTCGCTAAAATACGACTCAATTACACACATCAGAGACCATTTTCCACTTCACGCTTCCAATATTCTTCAAACTCCAATAAATATCAACAAATACGACATTTTAACGACGACGTGACGCGAAGTTTCAGAGTAAAAGCACAGGTAAGAGCATTAAGTAGAAAGTGCCATCAAATGCGAAAATGTAAGTGCATCGTCAAAATATTGTCGCTACATAGTAAAGTATTGGGAATATTTTGAAGCGAGACAATTTGCTGCGAGATGGGACATAACCTCGTTTGTGAAAAGTTGGATCAGCGCGGCCCTCGGCAGCGGAGGAAGAAGGCGTTGGTCGTTACGGCGCGCCCCGAACATTCGCACCCTGTGCATTATGTTGACTACAGTATGTTGCTACCTCGCGGAAGGTTAGGTTAAGTCCCCGCAGCCTACATACTGTTTATGGAGTGGGAGTTTTATCGGCCTCTCAGTAGTCGAGATGTCTATCCTATGCACCCGAGCACGTAACATGCATGAGATGACAGTGTCTGGAAAAGTCTTGGTTCCGGAGAATCATGTATTTCTGTACAATTCCTTAACCGCTATTAGTAATTGGCTCCTCCAAAAAGATATCTTATTGAAAGTGAGATAAAAATGGTTAACGATCGCTGAGTCAACGAGGCAGTTAACATAGATTCTTAAAAATTATAAGGCGATAATCAAATAATTTTCTGAATTTAGTTCCCTAGCCATTTGATTTCTCGAGATGGTAATTTATGATCTGCATCACAATCATACCTACTCTTGTGTCATGACGATCCTTCAATAAACTCGTCGCGGTTTTGTCCGTTAGTGCATCTGACAGCGTGTAATATTCGCAGCGCAATTCTGCTACCCAGCAGGCCTACCAGCAGGCCTACCATCAACTAGCAAAGACCAACTACAATCATTGCTGTTGCAGACAAATACGAATATTTATCTAGTACTCTAGTACATCAGCAACGCAGCTGTGAAGGCAAGCAAGACTACGGATCTAGGGTGAATACGGAAGCGGCTTATACATGCATACACAACTAAAGTACTGTTTGGCTGTTGCATGGAGCATTCTTCAATCTCAATTAGGAAATAGAGGCATCTTCGATCCACATGATAGCCAGTCCAATCGAGAACGTGATATGCCTGCATAAGATTTTATGAGCAGAAGGGTTGTGGGTAGGCCTGCCGCTATCTGAACTGAGCATCACTCGTCTATTTGTCGGGCTCGTTCCTCCACGAGCCATAAATCAATCTTGCCAAGGGTCGCGTTGTTTTTCATTGTATAACGTGTCAGGACACAAGGACGTAGGTTTGAGCAGGGTCCCGTCGATGTGATTAAAGTGCGATCGGCTAGCTCAATCTTTTCATATTCTAGCGTGTATAAAATTATGCGTTGGCATTACGCACAACAGGTGGTAGGTGTTACGTGTCCGAGAGGGTCGGCGCCACCGCTGATGTTGCTTTCGAATTATAGTACCAGTATACTGGTGTAAAGGCGTAATCTCAATGGACAGTACAATAGTATGGCTTTTGTTTCATAATTATATTGTAATGCTGATCGAATCTGGCAGCCCCTAGTTTATAGATACTGCGTATCTATGCGTACTCTATGGTGCTGGGGAGGGCCGCGCTACCCCTATAGTGCGTCTCAACATTTTTTAAACTGAATTTCTGTAAACGTTCGTTTGAGTGATTCAGATTAGCGTTTTACATGATATTTCAATGGCATTAATCTAGACAGTCGCTACCATTTATTTGCTCCGACCCAGTCAACGACGCAGACAACATAGTCGCTTCATTCTTCATGTTTGATGGTACCTACCTAAGCCGGACCAACCATTTTCGAGACCAACAATCACCACGCCTTTCGACCGACCCTTAAGTTCTACCAGCCGAGGTACCCTGTCCGCTAGCCTCTAAATAACGAAAGTAATACGGCACTCGCGGACGGTGGCGCCGCGGTACCGCGCCTGTATTGCGTAGTAAAACTCCAATTTACGCCCGCGCCCGCAACGCAACTTTAAAATGCCCGTAAAACAATAGTCCAACTGGAATGTTCCGGAAACCTACAAATTACCATTTTACTCAAACCATCGACTAACTAATTCTTTATCATTCAAATATTCATCTTTTGAAGAATAGCTTCACTTTTAAAGCCACACAAATGCATGTTTACAAAACAAAAAACATAAGTCATATCTGTATTCACCCAAAGGTAGTGGGTGCGTATTCACTAAATACCTGCATATGCTTGTAAGTGGAAAAACAAAAGTGTCACACTTGGAATTAGTACGGACTCGATAGCTTATCATCTACAAGTTAGAAATCTTCCAACGCATGCATTCTAAAGTTTCTTATCGTATCGTGTACACGAGAAGAACAAAGGGTGATGCAGTTCTCTTTAATCAGTAACAATGAAAAATACAGTTACGGCAAATAACAGAACTATGTTCAAATTCAATTTCTTTATTTTCAAGAAACATTCACTAGTAAGTTGTTACAATATTTTGGTTTCTTCGTTTTGGGCCCATGTTCCGCCGTCCATTGGGCGCGCGATACTGTGGAGTAAACATCTTCTGTTGTTTTAATATTTGTGTCTTAATTGTGGTACCAGGTGAAGGACATACGCCTCCGCTACTTTCATTTCCATAAAAAGGTCCTCCATTAAAGTAACCAGGCGGCATGACTGCAGGCGCGCATCGAAGCTGCCGATATGACGGTAACCCATTAGCAATTAAACGGGCGCCGAGCGTCCCGCGCCGCACCCCTCCCCGCCGGTACATACTTACTTAGAGCCCCCTCCTGCACTCTTCGCTGATAAACTATTCATATTGTATCGTCGCCATGAGAAAGCCTGGCACGTGATTTGGATGTGACTATTCAGGAGGGAGAAGGATAACCAACGTATTTGTATTTTGGACATACATCGGTATGTATAAAAATAACTAGTGTCACGATGTTGGTCCACGCTAATCTCCGATTGTAAATGAATTTTTATTTTAATATTAAATCTTGAACTCATATAAATCACCAACATTGTGTCCCATGCGAAAAACGTTAAATTTATCTTCAAACAAAATAAAACATTCGCTTTTTATTGTACGTTGGACACCATTGAATGTCAAGCAGTTCATAGGCATCACGTTTATTCCACTAAAATCACTCCGGTGCAGAACTTCTCCCTCCGAACTCGGTCCCGCGACGTGCGAAGGGGACCCGGAAACGCATTAATATGTTTATTATGAGCGGCAACGGCGATTATCCGGATATGCCGTGTTTACGAGTTACAAGGAGCGCTGAGTACAATCCCGTGTCGCGAGAGGGCGCCACCGGGCGCCGCCCGCCGCCCGCCGCCCGCCGCCCGCCTACAAACTGTCTCGTACCTTATATTCCCATCCTCCGATCACTATTGTAATTGTAGATACATAACCGCATTCTCGAAAGGTCAGGTAGAATAAATGTAACTAATGAATACTCGTTATTGTTAAATCTATTTCTACTGTGCGCTCGTGAGCTGTGTCACGGCCGCGGGTGTGGGGAGCGGGACGGGGAGCAGCTGATGCCTTCTAATTACATCGCAAATCAATATAAATGTGACTTGAAAACAGCCTTGCACTCTCAACGCTATTGTGAAGCTCGAGTGATGTTCCCTCTGCCTACAAGATCGAGTTAATACAGAAGTGATTTATGTTTGTTCTTGACATTGAAACGTTGACAGTGGGCTGTAATGTCGATAATCATACGCCGAGTGTTCTGCGGAATCATTGTAAATAATGGCTCCCCGCTGCAAAGTCGTAACAGGCGTATTATGCGGACAACATAATGATAACGTTTGCGGTGCTTACTAAATAACAGCTTGAGAACAGTCCATTGCATGAATACTTGATCTGTTATTTACCTACAAGGTACTTGTATGAGATTGTATCCGAAAACCAGTTGCATTTTCATTCATTCATTCATTTAATTCATTCATTTATTCCGTTCATTTCGTTCATTTAATATTCAAGTGTAAACAAAATAAATTTTGTGAAATAACTATAGTACTTTTTTTTTCAATTCCAATACAAAAATTCAATGAATTCCAATGAGCATCTCAGTTCGGGAGCAAACAGCAAAAGTCAACCGGCGCACGCAGCCCCGGCAGAGCGAAGAATACAAATGAAAACTCAATTTTTGTTTTTTTTAAGTAGCACACGCCCTGCAGTCTACCTACTGGTAAGTAAGTGCTGCAGCCTATAACATCTGCAAGTATAGATGCGGTGCCACTCTTGCGGACATATATCGAACGCTTCGTGTTCTGCGTATGCTGGCTATCACACTTACATGCGACCAGTACTGCCTCATGGCGCAAATAGCTGTGACGATGGTACAGGCCCAGTAGAACATATTCATAATCTACCACCCGTTAGGTCATTCCAAACCCGAAACAAATCAGAAAAAATCTTCTCGCCCTGGGGATCGAAACCGCGACCTCGCGTTTCGCTAACCGGTTCATCGCCGCCTGCGCCACGGAGATCGTCATAAAGTTCCATAGCAAATATTTATTTATGAGTGGGACTTATTTCCATGTACTCTCGAGGAGTTCGCCTAACGAGCCGCCCGCCAACAGCGCCGCGGGTAAAAAAGGATAACGCCTCACTACCGCACATAACACACAACAGGACATGTTTGTAGG
>DWIE01001646.1:0-10330 GCA_018248235.1 Choaspes benjaminii
GCGGTATTTAACCAAATTTGATTTATTTAGGTTCAAAGACTATGTCTTCACAAAATTGCTGGCCTTCAATCTTGTCTAACATTTTTGACGTACCCAAATCATTACTAAGGTTCATAATATCATTACATTACTTTAGACTTAGTTGTTACATAGTCCATCCATGATAATAATTGTGTATTAAAGAAATAACAGTGACAATCAAAGAACTCCGGAAAAAATGTTCTCGCACCTTAATGATATTTTCGTTGCACAATTTAATGGAGGTTCACAGGTCCATTGTACGAACAGAAGTTCATGAAAATTGACATGTTAAAGTACCTCTCCAGACTTCACTGACGTCGGGGCTTTTTCAATACGTCACCATTATTAATCACAGTTAAACAATTGTTTCTCGTGTTAATGATAAATTCCTGCAAATTTGAGCGCACCAATAAATTGTCCATTAATGCGTATCCGTAGGTACTGGATATCTCTCAAAGCTGGTTAATTCAGTAAAGCTCGCTTTAAAGCTACTCGATTCACGGAACAAATTCAATTGAAATTAAATTCATGAATTGATAACGATTTGTAATCGCTACATACCTATGTATTTAAAACATACATTTAAATTAGTGTTTAACGTATGTGGTCCTGTACTATCCCTGCATCTGGATTGGATGTTATTCCTGAAGTAACTATGATCATACACCACGAAGTATAATAATTTTGAGTGAAGAAAAATGAAAAACCTCAAAATTGCATTTTTTTATTTTTCAAACTGACTTGCTTTACTTAAAGTGTTTTTGTAATGATAATTAGAGTAGCAAAAGTTCAACTGATGTTCAGTGACCCCTGCAGGTCATGATAACCGTAAGTTACTTAAAACAGACCCATCGTTCTATTCGACGGTGATTATATGTGCGTTGCTAATCTTGAGGGTTAAGTTGGTCGCGTCTTGTATCTTGTGTGCGCCGGCTGCCACCGCCTTCAAGCGGAAACAGCTCATAATTGCTATTTCACAGCAGAAATAGGTGTGGTGGTGGTACTCATCCAAGCGAACCTGGATAGGTTCTACCACCGTTTTTATTATTATTCGAAGCAGGCTCATAATTGAAATTAAAGACAGAGTTCTTGCAGTCTCATTTAATTTATCATTTGTATTTATTAAACTAATATAGATACATCAAAACACACACTGCGTAACAAATTAGACTGGAAGATATGTAGAGAACCAGTAGTGATACAACGTAGTGACTACAAGTAGGATTTTTGCTCCGGTTCCTTATTCCCGTTCATTCGGTCTGAGTTTAGCGAATCGACAACAGTATTAGATACCAAGCCACTGACATGAAAGCAAATATCCACTAAATAGACCCAACATCGCGTCAAAGCATATTCCGAATCAACGGGAAAGGACGCATCTAATATCTAAAATTGAAACGGATATGTTTCGTTCGACCACGAAGCATTCTAACATGTAGGTAAAACGTAACTCTAAATGCTGTGTAGATAAATATTTTAATATTGTCATTGTTCATTTAATTTAAATTAGTTTTTACAATAGTATGTTACAATTAGATCACTAGTCGATAGAGTAGAAAACCAACCTAGCGTACGTTTATTTGCCTAACAAGTACTGTAAATAGTACGAAAACAATGAGTCGATACGAGTCTAAATGGATTTTTGTGGCGAAATTCAAACAATATAGGTGATAATAAATAAAAATATTATAATCATTAAAATTCACCCTAGTTGGAAAGCAAATTTCAATATTTTTTTTAGATGTGTCTTAAAGTATCTCGAGGATACGCCACGTATCTTTAGATAATAGTTATATAAAAATTGCTATGAAACTAGATTAAGATATGCCTTTACAATATGCAACCGCTAAAAGTATTCAACTACTCGTGTAATCGACGCATAACATATACCCCATGCGAAATTTGTACTAATATGATGTGAAACACACAGGTGATAACATAAAAAAATTTATTCAAGGTTAGATCCGATTTCAATGATGATGGATAAAAGAAACAAACAAGCAAGTATCAACATTTTGTAATGCATACAATTTAAACCATATTTTATTATTTATTTGTTACTTCATAATTATTGAGTTATAAATACACAAATCCGTAAAGCGCATGGACATTTAGTTGACGTCAGTAAAGCGGCTTGTAAAAAAAATCTAGACTAGTTTAACTATGTACATATATTACAGAACGTTATAAGTAAGTACATCCGTGAACAAAATCTCACACTACTAAAATAATATTAATAAAAAATTAGTAGAAAAATCCCATAAATTTTATATCAAAGATTCAAAACGTAAGTTTACTGTATTCTGTCTGCATAGTTATATCTACTTGCATAAGTTTTTTAACAACTTTGAACAAATCATTTTCGTATTCCAAACATTAAAATAAATTTAGTATCAAAGTAATCACTTTAGGTATAATTAATATCGTGGATGATATTGATTTATGTGACCACGAAGAAAGAATATTACGTGCCTATTTAGATTTTTAAGCTACGCCTCACACTAATTCGCCGTTGCCACGCACAGTACCTTATTAGGCTCTTTACTCCAAGCAACAAACCAACAAACAAATGGAACTATAAAAGTTTTATTGGTGGAAGTGATTTCTATCGGACCATGAACGATTTATTAGCGTGATAATAAAAACGCCATAAATCCAAATTCGAACAACAATGTCGGTAATATCGATTAAAGAGTCATGCAAGTTCTGAAAGATACAATTATACAACATACTAATGTCAGTGGGACGACCGACAGTAAATATTATCGTGTGCGCACTCATATAAGGTACCTTGCTCGGACAAGTTGCTGTTACAGCATGTGATTAATTTGTATGGAATTCGCTCTTGAAACTTTGCGACAAACATATGAGGATTTCGACAGACATTTTCGTTCATATTCTCAATGAGCGTAGCGTGCTGTTGTATTTTATAACTTAGTTCAAAAGAATATTTCAAATAATGTATTGTGCTAAAGCCGGACAAAATATGTGTACGTTTTACGAGTAAAAATATTTAAAATGATTATTTAAAAACTTAATTAAATCAATAAAATTGTGCTGCACTTAATGCATGATTAATGACAATCCAATCTCATATATTATATTCAAATTAACACTAAAAACGATGGTCTAGATACAATAAAAAATATTTAATCAGTTCAGCCACGTCTAAATGATGTAACGTTATTTGAAGGATATATTTAAGCATGAAATTTATTACTAAACGTCTCTAGTTACATTACATGTAAGAATTCGTGTTTACCCCTACATAGTTATCTACTAAGAGAATCAGCTACTGTACAACTATGGCACTGATAGAATATAGTTAATTTGTGGAATGATAATAATGGTACTATGAAATTATAAACACGATGATATTTAAATTGCCTTACAATTATAATCTCGCTTTGAGTACAATATAGGTATCAAACAGCCACTTACTCACAACTGCCTATATTTGATATTGGCATTACTGAAGTAAACGAGGATAAGCGTTACAGTTACACAATACTTATCTTAAGGAATGTTAACATTAAAGCCGATCTATAAACGCCTTCCCATTTAAATTTGTCCGAGTAATTTTATTTTTAAATAGCATTTTTACATTTTTCCTGAATTGTTTAACATTAAAACTGTATAACTATAGGTAAAACTGATTTTTGTGTCAAAAGCATTGAAACAATAATACTCATTATTTATTTACGAACACTAGGCAAAAGTTACACCCACATTTAGTCTACGCAGTGACTATATGTTAAACTTCGAAGTACATGATAATGCTTTTCACAAAAAACAGCTTTAGGGAACAATTGAATCTACTTTCTAGACATAATATTTACTAGTGATAACAACGAATAATAGAGTCTTTTATTCAGTACGATATATACTCACCATTTTATGTTATTTATACCTCTGATGTGTAATCCGAGCACCGACTTCAAAAACTTTACATTCTGCTTTAATCCTATAATCCTAAAGCTACAACGTAACGTATTATGGCAACGCATTGTTTTGGTTAAGGATATGAATACTCTTTACGTTCCCTTTTGCAAACAAGTATTGCATTTCTCCCGCTTTAAATGAATACAAAACGTCACGAAACGATGGAGAATCCGCAAAGTGCAAACAATCAAAAACTGTTAAATATGTAACATTTTAAAGTATGTAAATTAAAACACAAAGTCCGCCATGAATTTTATACGAGAGGCATTGCAAAAAGATTACAGCGCCACGCCGCGATACATTTCCGTTTTGGCTCTGAAAAAATAACCACGTGGATTCTCTCTCACTTCGTGTTACTGCGTATTGTTTCTGACATCCGTGCGGGAGGCACACACAAAAATTAATAAAAACGTAATACATCTGGGAATGGATATGTATCGGTAGGTATTTTCACAACAGGTACTTTATTTTCTACTCAACTCAAAACATCGAAAATAATACTTTCATCACACTTATTCGAAAGACAACATTTTCGGATCTAGAATCCATTAAATGGAAACCTTCCCAACAACAAATTTCCTCCGTCCATAAATCAACAATATTGATGTTATTGACATAAGTAATAATATAATTATATTACACCATTAATCACAATACCGTATCGGAGTCATCGGTCGGATGGGTGCCGTTATGTCAATGTGTTTTCCGCTTGACTTAACGCCTGCGACACATCCGCGCAGGCCTGTGTATAGCGCTGCCGGCAATCCCAGTGGCAGGGATGGCGAACCGCCTATTGAATAAAATAAAAATAAATTAACATTTACGAAACGAACAAATATCACTCGAATCGCAGTCAGCGTCACTTGAATTTGGTAATGTATCAAAAATATTTCAGACAACTTTCAATTTAATGTATTGGAAACAAACATCGAGTTTTATTTGATCGTCAACTTCAGACCAAAGTAAGGAGAAGGAATATGTATATCTAGTTGTAATATAACACATCTAAAGTCGAAGTAAGTAGAAATGACAAACGATTGAAACTTGGACGGGAATATCAAAGCTAGACGCCACGAGCATCGGGCGAACTTTAAACATTAGTCAAAGCTTAGCTTGACAATAATGTAAGACCAAACAAAGGCATACCTATCCACAACTTGGGATTCGCCTTCGAAGGTACAAGTAACGACTGGGAGTACCCTCTGACTGGTGGCGTATCATCCACCTGCAACATTGCGAGCCTCTTCCTTCTTCTAACTGAAGCGGTATGCCATAGTCCATCGTCAACTCGAACTTTAGACTCGATGCTTTGAAACCAGTCTTCGTTTGTAGCTGAATTTACTTCTTTGATGTCAGTGTCGGTATAGATCAGTTGCAGCTTTCCTTCGCTTAAGCCAAGTCCTATGAAGTCCCGCGGTCGGATGCCAATCTTTCGTCTCCATAACAGAAGACCAGATTCGTTAAAAGTTCGGAACTTTACCTCATACCTAATGCCGTGAATACTGCGATTCCTAAAAATAAAATCACAATTAGAAAATAATTTATTTAAAATATATAAATTTTATTTATCGGAAAGTCAAAACGAAAGTTCGTATCTAATGGTGTGCAATATAAAGTAGCTACTCTGCGATTATTATATAAATTATCAATTTTATCGTAACATTTTAAGTCTATATCCGGAAATACTTGAACAGTTCATAAATTAACAGAAATCCTTTCTCTTTTCTCGTTGATATTATACGTGACTTAAGTTTTAAGCACGAGTAACTCTAACTAAACTAATACAATTGCTGAATTATGCAAACGTTAACTATATGATAACTAAACACAGATACTTGGAGCAATATTTTCTGTGTATGTTTCTATGTAAATGCGCAAACTTTGGGACAACTTTTATGACTCCCACTAGGAGTTTCCACGTTTGGTAGCTTTGCTAAGAATAATTATTAAGCGTCTAGTACGTACGCATTTATGACCCCTATTATTATGTATGAAGACAACTTTAATGTTTATTATATTCCCAGGACTAATTTAATCTGAAACTAGTTGTAATTGTGAATCGTACCATATTTATAAACCACGGATCTAGTGCGAAGATCTAAAAGGACGAAGCTTTTTGAGTTAGTGACGGAATGTAGTGTAGTGACTTAAGGAACGATGTGTCCGAACCTTAATAACATTGAGAACTGAGAATTATAGTATTATTGGACTAATTTTTAAGTATTATTAACAGTAGCAAATAAAGTTAACATAAAATGCTAATTAGTTTTAGTTAAGCTTAGAATGTATTATACCATAAAGTGAGTACCTAAATTGGGTACTTTATAAGGGAAAAAATAGCTTATTATAATTTATGTAGTGGTAAAAAATATGCAAAAACGATAATATTAGTATTTATTTTGTTAAAATAATAATAATGTTAACATGTTTCGGAAAAGGGAAATTGAGGAGTGCGTTTCAGACTAGATGATCTCTACGTAATTAATTGCTCTATTATGCCACACATTTGTCATCACTGCACATAATTACGCTAGTTTCATGAGTTAGGCCGGTCACGTCCATGAATTCTACCGACCTGATAGATTCAAGCCAATTTGGTGCCTAATAGGGGCCGAAGCAATGATTCAGCGAAATGAAGCCATTTGAATATCTAATCGGAACTAGTCTAGCAGATCAGTGAGGTGAAAATCTAGTCTTGTCATGAAATACTCGCTTTTATGATTTAACATAAGTAATTTATACGAGAGTTAAGTAATGAATGATTTGATTGTTACAGTTTAAGCCAGGTCTTCTGTTTTTATTTCTACATACTACAAAGTCATTTATGCAATACGTCATTTCGCTACACATTTTCGACGTTTTATTTCGAAGATTTTATATTAGACGCCTATAATTTTAAATATTCGAGTTTTTTATTATATTTAATTCATCAACGATGTTTAACTTGTTAATAATTGAAATAGCATGATTAAGACTTATAAAGTAAACTGACAGCTGATTTCCCTTTCACAACTTCCCCTTCACACTGTGCATTAAGAAACTATTACATATATTATTGATATTATTCTTTAGCCATTTCAAATATTTAGAATTTATCGTAGCAAAATGAATTGTTTTAGACGGCACTGGGAACAGTCTAACACTTTACGATGTCAGAAGCTGACGCGGTCTATACCTCACTCGAGTCACGTTCACTGGTGATCTCTAGCGAACTGGCAGATCCGACTCAATAAAGTTAGGGCTCGCTCACTCTAAACAGGTGCAAAAAACTGCAAAGTATGTGAAAAGGAAATCACTCATAACTGGGTAAATAGTAAATTCAGTTTCACATGCCTTTATATTATCAGTGGTTGTTTGTTAGTCTAGCTAGTAACATGAAGTTATTTTAAATCAACCGGAAAATGAACATAGAATTAAAATAAAGAGTCACGCGATCCAATCGGCAGGCAATCCGTGTGGTTGCTTATACCATCGGCAGAGGGAGTATAGTCCAAATTGTATTTCTCTGTGTTTATCTATGGCTTCAGAATCTGTTCTTCGTAAGTGTTGTTCGTAACAAAATGTAAAATTAGCTATTCAAAATGTTTAAACCAGAGTTCATCCTGCCAGATTATTTTTAAAAGCATTACCTATCATTCAATATAGTAGTTCAGTAGCTTTCAATCTATAAGGTTTGGATAATTATGAAGTCGAAATGAAATAGTACTATTTCCTCTAACAAATGAACAGTTTGCTCTTATGAATATTATTTATTTCTATTTCTAAGTAGATATAAAGATTAAAGCACCTGGATTAATCGAAGTGACGAGTTTCTCTTTTAACATATAAGAATTCTAATAATTTTATTACAGTGCACAAATGATATATTTCTATTTTTCAATATTACAATGAAGCAATTTGTATTATTACTTTATAAGAAAATATTAAGCGGTACAAAGTAAACCCTCAGAGTGCGCATGGCCATACTCGTAGCTCACTCAAGCTACGAGGAAGTCTGTACTCCTCTACGCATATGATTGATGCAACTAATTTTACTTCCAATATAGACTCACTGTCAAATGAACCTTCAATTGAACCTATTTAGTACATATTTTGCGTACTTATATAACAAAACTAAAAGATTACACTTTGCATTCAGTTCGCGGAATAAATTTAATGGACGCACAATTTATATAATAATGCATTGAATATAAGGTAATATCGCGGTCAGAATTGTAATATTGATTTTATTTAAAGGCAACTGTGCGTATATGGAAGCTTTGGGTTACATTGTGAGTAATTCCACATCTGCGGTTTGGAATTAATTTGACAAAATATAATAAAGCCAACCTACCTAATCTAAATAAACTGTTGCGATGTATGTTAAAATTAATTAAAAACACTCGACGTATCTCCCGAATGTTATCTTACATCAAAGGGTCCATCACCATCATCTGTGTTAGTTCGTAAGCTAGAAAATAGAAAATTAGTTTAATTAGCAGAAGTTGTATGGTTAATTCATTTGGTTTCTTAACAAAATACTTTAAATAGTATCAAATGTACAAAAACAAGATATAATAAATTTATTTGAATTATAAAACTTGTATCACTTGCTGAAACAACTTAAAATTAGGATATTGAAAAAGTCAAAATGCAATCTTTTTTATGCAGTTGGCCTTTTGAACACCACAAAAAGTTTCAGTCCCAATAGGGAGCTTCATGTAAAAGATGCAACATTACAACGAAACTCTTTGTGTAAATGCAACCAAATTCCCGCACACATTAGTAGAACTTTCCACTGAAAACAACCAAATAAACTAACGTTACGTGGCCGAGTGTGTTATTCAAGGGAGAACAGAATCGAAACAAAAGAAGTCGTCCATTTGCGTCCGGCATTAAGTTAATGAGAGTTGAACTAACTTGCGATATAATTCATCTTACCTGCGACCTCCCCTACTTCTGTACGAGTAGTAATTATTTCCGTCGAACTTAATGGGCGCTCCATCGTTTAGCATCTCCACTTTTAATTGCACCTCGCAGTTCCGCCCCTGGTACCCGTCGCGGCAAATACACTTGTACTCGTTCAAGAGAGGTATGCACGACCCGTTGTTTTTACACGGCGTCAGACCTAATGAGATGTGTGTTTATGAAGCTCAAAGGATATTCAAGTCGTTTAATCATTTATGTAAACACTGATTTCAGTACGTAGAAATAATTGGGCAGTTGAACTTTAAAATTCCATGGATCCGAATCAAATATCGCATTTTACATAACTTTGAAGCCACTGATTGATGTGTAAATTTGTAAGATTAGTCAAAAATCTTTAGTCAAAAAAATTAAAACAATATTATATAATATTTATAAAAGAATTGTTCTTATATTATTACGCTGCAAATTGTGATATTCCATAACTATTTTACAAACTTGTCATTTAACTGATTTATTTATAAACACAACAAGGGCCACTTCTTTCGAAATTTCACATCACGTCGGTGAACCACAAAATTCGTGATGCTCGTGATAATTTTATTTCGTGTTTATTAGTGAGGAGGAAATTGCTCAGTCACCGGATATTGGCTAACTTACCATCACCGCAGGGCGGGCCCGTGTACCTAGCGACTCCGCTGGTGGAGCACGGCAGCCTCTCTTCGTCCGATACAATAGCACACTTGGCCGTATCCCCATTAAATAGAGACAACGGACTGCCGTTTACGAAAACCTGTTGCACCGCTCCAATAAAACTGCTGGTCACTCCCGACATTTTATGAGGACGGATGTAGGCCCTGAAAAAAGGCACATTTAAACATCTCGCGAAATAGTTCGCCTTCACTCAGCCATAAACAAGATTGATAGCTTCCTAAAAGTGTTAATAAAGTAACTCGATCCGATGAGATAGAGTTTCGAAGAAAACTTTCCAATATTGATGTCTGTTAGATATTTTAATGAACGTCAAACTCTGATATGCTTTTCCAATACACATTTGTGGGTTGAAATATCTATATATATATAGTGATATAGTGGTAAAAACATATTTCACGTATCTACGTTAGATTGATAAGGTAAGAAATATAAATATATATTGGACCGTATCAAACCAAATTAGTGTTTAGCTACGAGCTTGTATAATAGACAGTTAAGCAAATCAACGTTCTCGCCACCTTAGCCCCAACATTTGTGTGAGTACATGGGGAATTTAAATGATAATTATTTAATGCTAAAGTCATTAATGATTTACATAATTAGGTATCTCTTCTGAATATACATATAAACGGATTATATAAATGAAAATTATTAGTAATTTATAGTAGATCAGAGTTTTAAATAATCAAGCATAAGTTTTAATCTTATCATACTATTATTTGGTAAATGCCATTAAAGGAGGTGTATG
>DWIE01001647.1:0-10329 GCA_018248235.1 Choaspes benjaminii
ATAAGTAATTCTGACTAGGGCCAGCTCTTATTATTTACCTACGACTTACTTGTTTGTGTTCTATTGTTTATTTATTTTTATTTATTTAAGGCTTTTTAACAACAAATTCACATAGTTTTCTATAAACTACTATGCTGTTGTTTATAAATGCTTCATGTAAATATGTCACTTACAAAAAGGCACGGCATTTAATGTAATATACGTACAGACAATTTTACAATATGCGTATAGACAATTTTACATATACGTATAGACAATTTTACAATCACTTAAGAATTTAAATTGACACAATTAAAGATTAGTAAACGGATAAGGCTATTGTAAGAGTATTTATTATTTGAAAATTGTTGAGTTTCGCTTAATACTTAACAATAGATATTACTTTGTTTTACAGTAGGTACAATTATTATTAGTGAACACAGTAGTTGCATAGTGTCGATTATCAGCGCAATAAACCACTCGTATATCATATCTTCTTACAGAATAATAACCGTACAAGATTATATTTGTTTGCGCAGTATAATAACTTGCATTTACTACTGGTTTAGCTGTTACAGTACACACGTACATCTTTGAAACAATTTAGTATTAGCAATACCAATAAGGTAAATTATTAATTTGTCGTCGAAGACCATCGCCTATGTAACGCCTAAAATGTTATATAATGATATATAATTATAATTATAATCTTTTAGGTATAATGATATGATTATACAATTTTTCTACATATTTTTTTTTGTGTTATGAAGGAGCACACGGGCTTGCAGTGTACCTGCTCGTAAGTGGCTATTGCAGCCCATGACATCAGTAATCACAGATGTGGTGCTACCTTTGAGGACATAGATCGAACGCGTCATGTTCTGCGTATGCTGGCTATCACACCGTTTCACCGAAACACAAGGAGGTGAACACTACTGTTTCACGGCACAAATAGGTGTGACTGAGTCGGTAGTACCACCCGTTAGGTTATTGTAGACACAAGGTAATTGGAAAAATTAGTCTCGCCGCGAAAATCGAACCCGCGACCTCACGTTTCGCAAAGCGGCTCATCACCGACTGCGTAAGGAGGTCGTCAGAGGTGTATTAGTACAGTCAACCTAGAAAATGGTGGCCCGAGCTTTCCAATGAAAAAAAAAATCGTAATGCGACTTTAGAGGTTAGGTGAAAACCTAAGATTTTTGAAGACATCTTAGAATCGATATTAAAAACTCAATTGGCAAACACAAGTCTTACTTATCCATTGTAAACATACACATACCGCTTGAATACGTAGATTTATACATTTCTGAAAACAATTAGATTTAACATAAATATGAATGTACTAGAAGTATCAAAAATACAAGGAAAAGAATTTCAAAAAATATTTAAAATAAGCCTATCTATAATATATCTATAATCTAAAAAAGAAAGTTGTGGACATCTGTATTACCCGTTGCCTAACATGTCCATGTCAATGTTCCCCGCAACAAAAAGTTGCGTACATTTGCTTTGTTATACAATATTATCGGAAGTGTTCGTTTGTTTACATTTAATGTGATCCAAAAGAATTAACGCGCACAACGGCCGCATTCCGGCGACGATCATGACCTTGTCTTATGCTCGTCAATTAAAATCGAAAGTCCGAAAAGCTCGCCGGCGCAGGATCTTTTGCTGACCCAGATTGTGTGACGTCACACAGAGCCGAATGTCACGAACCGATTTATCAATGGATATAAAAAGAGAGTCGTCCAACGATTCAGCAGTTCGATTTGTGCATTGAACATTATCACAAGTAAAATGGCATTCAAGGTAATATTATATAAAGTCTCATGGTAATATGTTTCACTTTATCACCTTCGCTGCTGAATTTCAATGAGAAATAATAAAAGTCTACCAATGTACTTACGAATATACTTAAAATACTTATGTCAGATAAATATAAGCAGGGAGGTACATTACTTTATTAATATGTAAATTTATTTTAATTCTCCCATATTCCAGTTTGTCGTCATGAGTTGTTTGGTGGCGGTCGCCAGCGCGGGACTTCTCCCCGCGGCACCCTTGGCGTATTCCGCGCATGCCGTGCACGCCGCCCCACTGGCCTACGCAGCCCCGGTAGCCAAGGTCGCCGTTGACCATTACGACCCCCATCCCCAGTACTCCTTCGCTTACGACGTGCATGACGGCCTGACCGGCGATTCCAAGACCCAACACGAAACCCGTGATGGTGACTTCGTCCAAGGATCTTACTCTGTTGTCGACCCCGATGGCACTAAGCGCACCGTGGAGTACACCGCTGATCCCCACAACGGATTCAACGCTGTTGTGCACAAAGAAGCCCTCGCTGTGAAGACTGTAGCACCAGTTGTCGCAAAGGTCGCTGCCCCCGCGTATGCGTACGCAGCAGCCCCCGTAGTTCACTCCGCCCCAGTGGTGCACGCGCCTGTCGCGTACTCCGCTCCTTTATACCATCATTAAACTAAGAACTAATTTGAATGCCATAATAAATAGTGAGTAATATATTTATTAATTACAATCGATTTTGTTTTATTATTTAATAATGAACAACTAAAACAATTATTATTAAAGATACTTATTAGTAAGTAAATAATATTTTATAGAGAGTGCGATTATTGTAAGTTTGTATGTAACATATGTGGAAAATAATTTGAATTTATGTACCTATCACTTTGAATTACAATATAATCCTTTCATTATTTTCAAATGCACATTATTCTCGATAGACATAGGCAATTTATTGAGCAGATATATTGTATAACTTTTATTATTCTTCCATGAAGGTGGAGTTTCTAAGCACTACATATTATAAAATAAAATCCTTCGCCACATCTGCACTCGTATGTTGGTCGAGTCAAAATGTAAAACACGGTACGAATTTTTTTACAGTTTTCAGTAATAGATATTGGATTGATGACGAGGAAGGTTTGAATTAAGGTTTTGTGTAAATTGGCTGAAATATGACGATAATTGTTGAAGGTGTCGGAAAAAAATTAAAACATATATACACTGCTAACCGTGCAAAGTCGGGGTGGGTCGCTAGTGTATTATAAATCTTGTCAACCGCAATGAGCCTTGTATGTATGTGTGATGTTGTATATCTGGACGTAAAATATTTACTGATATTTCATAAACATACTATGAAACTCGCTTTAGACATAAGTAATTGATTTGAACTATTCTAATTTCTTGCAGTACTTAAAGGATCATTTCAAAATAAATTTATTATTTCACACAATAACTCGATACAAATAACGTTGAAATACAAATAATTAAAAAATATATAATCTTGCTAAATATCAAATATTTGAAAACCAAGCACACCCGATTTTGGTGGAGGCGGTAGCGCACGTTCTGGTCCTGGAATGACTGAAAGCCCTCGTTGCTTGCGCCGTCGGCGTTCTGCTTTAGCTTCTCCCGGCTCTGGCTTACGTGGCAACACAGAGAAACGACGACCAGGTGGCACGGTAGACATACGCTTAAACAATACCTGAGTTTCGATTCGCTGAGTCTCGTCCATCACGCTTACTATTTGTTTTTCGCGTTGTATTATCGCCTTTCTTTCATCTGCCGTTACTGTCTCGGCCGCCATTTCGGCACATTTACTCAAGAAAGCTTGTACTCTCTCTGGATCTTGTAACTTTTTAGAAAATTCATAAGCTTCTTCAACTTGTATTCGCACTTCGTTTGCATTACCTTGCTGCATATCACCACTCATTAGCACGAAACATCCATTAAGCCACCATGTCACGTTCCCTAATTCCTGAGCTTCTCGTTGGCATCTCTTCGCGTAAAACTTTGCTAGTGCATAATTCTTTTGTGTACATAATAGTCTTGCCAATTCGTACATCAGCCAACACTTCATTGTAGAATTTTCGCACATCTCTAGAGTATCTACTACTTTCTGCGTAGCTTGCTTTATATCAATGAACTTGTAAGGATAATTAGCCATTACTGAGTCAAATGACGTAGGCCGGCCTGTTGGTAGACCCATTAGGAAAGCTATACGGCGGCGGTTACCGCGTTCACTAAGAGTGTAAGAAAGACGATGCTGTGACAAGTATCCCTCTCCAACTGCTCTATAAAGCCTGTCTGTGTAGAGCTCTTTGTCTGGCAACGTCCGTGGCGTTTTTCCATCCAAGAACATTTGCATGCGCTCGGCTTGAGCAATGAGGTCCATAACGCGATTCTCACGCATGCTCTTCTCAATTTGTTTCAAAAGGCGTTCGGCCGTTCTTGCACCTATCTCACGTTCTTTTATCAATACAGCTTCCTTATATTTATTTTGATGTTTTGATTCTGCCTTCTCAGCTAATTTAATTGTATAATAAGGTCTTTGAGCGCGTAACATATCTTGTCTTTCACTAAGAGATCGAAGAGCCTCTTTAACTATGTCCTTTAAGGTAATACTTCCATTTAAATTTGCCGACCTAATTCGAGGGTCTTCGACAAGTTCATGAAGAAAAAATTTATCATATGCCATCGGACCAAGATATTTCATAGCCAATACACGGGACAATGTCAAATGCTTACGAGCTTCCATTTGCGTTAGCTTTCGCTTTTTTTCAGGTCGAGGAATGCGAGAAACACGTAAAGGCTTCTGAGGTTCATCTTCGTCAACACGAGCCGCCTCTATTTGTCTTATTAGTGGTAAAAATTCAACCATTACATTACCAGCGTTTATACCGATGCAGTCTTGAATAGTTTCAACGCCCTGGTTGATACCTTCTATAAAATAAGGTGGCTGACGCCGGACTCTAGCTCCCCGGTAGTTCATTACCACAGATCTCTCGAAGTCCGACATAGTGTACATAGCGCGTGCCTGCATGTTGCGTGCGATCATATTTCCAGGTTCAAGTTTGAGAGCAAGCTCCGCATCCGAGTACGCCTGTACCGGCTGAACAGCATCGGCGCACACTTGACTGCGTCCGGTAAGCATACGGACATCGTCAGGTGCGCTCTTGTAGGCCTCATCATACGATATCTTAGCCTTTTCAAATTGTTCTAGTCTTCGTAAATATGCTCCACGTTCCCGATACACTGTAAGTGCACCGTATAACTGTTTTTCTTCCATTTTGATAGAATAAAAAAAAAAGGTAATATACACTAACAATAGCAACTGATAATTGAAAATATATAAAATCTTATTGGTTAATAACGTTCTTGATTTAATTGAAAATGTCTTGTACATGAAAGAAGACAAATCACTACATTTGTACATGTCATTCAAAAGCAGAAAAAAGTTAGAATATTTGTACAGAATATAAAATTTTTGAAATAATGAATTTGTAATAAAGAAATAGTGTAAGTCACTGCCTTCAAAAGTTATTGTCCGCTAGTAGTAGCAGTAGTAAATTAATTAATAAAATAGTATCATAATTATTGTTAAAAGTAAAAGAAATCGTTCGTCACAAATAAAAAGCATTTATTGTCGTTTTAATCATCAGTCGTTTTTAAGCATGGTTTTGGTTTATTTTACAGCAACTACTGGAGCGGCAGCAGGGTAGGCGAAAGGCGCCGCCGTGAGCCTTGCCACAGGAGAGTACACACTGGCTACTGGAGCTCTGTACGCGACAGGGGCGGTGTATGGTGCAAACTTGGCGACGGGAGCTGTGTATGCCGCGTAAGCAAAGGGAGCTGTATACGCAGCGGTGTATTTCGCTACTGGAGCGGCGATAACGGGAGCGGCGACTGGAGCGGCAGCCACTGGAGCAGCAGCAATGCGAGCCGGGACTACGGCGGGCTCAGCCAAAACGGCTGGTGCAGCTGCGACGAGGGGCTCCTTGCGGACAACCGCATTAAATCCGTTGATAGAATCAGCAGAGTAATCTACGGTACGAAGGGTGCCGTCAGGATCCACCAAGGAGTAAGAGCCCTGCACTAAGTCTCCATTTCTCTGCTCCTGCTGACTCTTGTAGTCACCGGTAAGTGCGTCTGATACATCATATCCGAATTTGTACTGTGGTAGGGGGTCGAATTCTTCGAGTCTCGCTGCAACGGGTGCGGCTGCTACGACCGGAGCCGCAGCTAAAGGAGCTGCCACGACAGCAGGCGCCGCGCTAGCGCGGGCCAAAGCCACCACGCAAGAAAAGATGATGATCTGCGTAAAATAAAACAAATCATGAGTTTACAAGATAAACTAGTGATAGGCAATGTATCTATCGTACTGATAAGAATACTCAAGTTATAGCCAATTTAAAATGCGTCATGTCGGTCGTACTTGAAACAGTGACACGGTTTCGCGAGGGCGAGACTAGTGCGCTTACGCAACGACGTGTGCGACAAATTACTAACTAGCCGAGGATACCACGCTAGTCAAGGACGCATTCGCGCTGTCTCCTGAATATTAATAAGTTCCAAGATCTGGCAATTGTAATTATCAAATTAAAAGACATTTTTTCCCATATCCAATAGGGTACGTGTTGATTTGTGGAATATATTTGTGAATGTATTATTTAATAAATTATGTTTTATGCTATAATTACCATATTTGTTTTACATCATATAATAGGTCAAATGGCAAATAAAAACATGTCAAACTACTTATCGAATATAAAAATAAAATAAATTAAGAAGTTTGGTTCCGAATTACAATAAACACTGACCAAAAAAATTGTGATTTTACTAAATTATTTTAATGAAATGTTGTTATTTTATCATTAACAAAATAGAAAATTTTATTTCTAATAGAAGCCTAAAAGAGAAACGATTGAAAGAACGCTGACTATTTATATTTGTGGTGCCCAATGGCTTACCTTAGAAGCCATTGTTGTTTTGGATGGGTTGGTTGATGAAGCCAAGTTTGACTATACTCCTGTAGATCACGCCGAGGTATATATAGTAGCCGGGAGTTGTGACACCGGGCCAAGTTCGCGCTTAGTATTATGCCGACGCATCACTATGGATGTGCACGCAATTGAAAATGAGCTGCAATTTGTCAATGGCGGAAAATTTGTTCGTGTTCTTGACTTTAGGCCAAATCTTATGAAATTGTCGAATAGTACGAACCATGCATCTTGCAGCTTTATCTTATCAAAATAAAAATTACTTTATTTTCCTTTATAATGAGTAAAACTCATCTACATTATTCCTTTCCCGTTCGACGGAGTCGCTGCTTCCGAAATGTTCCGTTTGTCCCGTGAAGTTGACATGGATCGACTTCATCGTCGAGTAACTAAGGCCTAGTTCGGGGGAATTGAATTGATAGAATTATGAATTTATTTTATGTCTGTTTTATTACAAACTCTAATTTAATTAAAACTATGTTAGCGAATACAAATAATCTAAAAATTAAGTTATTTGAACTAAAAACTTAAACCCTAAAATTTGCAATTTTTTAATTCTGTAATAATGTTTTTTTGAACAGGCAGAAAATAACTCACGCCTGTATTTGCCCGAAGGTTTAGACCCCTTATAATAAGGTAGTGAGTCTATAGCTATTTACTTACTCATTTTCAAACGTGGGGCTACTACTGAGATTTTTCCAGTCTCCAATCTCGATAGCATTTTTCCCCATAGGGATAATAGACGCCAAGAAACCATGGCAACTAAAAATAAATTTATTTGCATATATCTTTTTTTTATTCCGTAAAAGTCAAGTCCATGAAATAAATAACTTTGATACTTAAGATATTGAATACATAGTTCTGATCGTCCCAGTTTTTAATGATAGCCCATAATTAGTCGAAATATTTTTTAACAGTCAGAACTTAATTTATGGAATTTATTATTATTTTGTCAAGTCCATAATAAAGGCCACAAAAGTTATCCGGTAAGCGAATTTTAGATTCGCAGAATGATGTACATTTTATTATAAACTATGGCTTTCTCCGTCGATTTTTGCAAGTTTTAAATATAATTTTAATACTTTATATTGCATTGATTTATAATAGAACATTGGTTACGACTACGTACGTGTAAAAAAATATAGTCGCTTCTCTAAAATTATTAAGGGCTTTCCATACAGCCTACGTATGTAACAACATTTACGATCCCATTTTCAGTCAGTATTCCTGTTTTACTCCCACTCTTGCAGTTGCTTTATTAATCAGCCAACATAATTATTAGTAGGTATCAATTTCAAAAACGTTACGTAGTTCATTCATAAAACTTTACACTTGTTACGTCATCCCTACGTATCCCATGTAATTTAAAAAATAGTAGTCTAAATGATTAAAATTTAGGGACATTTAATTTAAATCAGATTAATAATATATTTATTTTTATTTACAACTTTATTGACCACGACAATTTAAAAAAAAAACATACAGAAAGAGATATTGAGATAAATAAAACACTGCAGTACTACAGTTCATTTAGTGTTTCTTATAAACTGGCTGGAATGATTTAATATACTTTATACTATAATGACCAACTGTTTATTTAAAGAGCAATTGTTTCATTTAAAAAGCATTAGGTGTTTAGCCGTAAAAACATGCTAGACAAGCATTCCTATTTATAATATAAGTTCACATTAATAATATTAGTGCGGATACAGATATATACAAAAATATCCTTATGGAATTACTGTATTTTCTCACCGATTATTAAATATATTAATTAGCGCTTAGCTTATATATACTAATATATACCTATAAACGCCATTGTATCATAAGAAGTATCAAGTTATTATTGATATATATTAGAATAAATAAAATTTAGTTGGTATGTAAGTATACATTAAATATATACTTAAGTGTTCTAAGTTTATTTGTAAAGTTGTAGGTACTTAGAAATAGTACTTGGAATCTTACGTGTACTATATATATACATCAATAGATATATCAAACTTACTGTTTAATATCTTTCTCGTATATTCGTCTCCATAACAATCAGATTTATAAATGACTATACTTAGGTAACAAGGTAAAAAAGGACAAATATCAACAGTAATAAATATTTATTATGCTAGTGATCTACCAGTGACAGTTCATAAATGCCATAATTTATTTAGTGGTGGTATACGGGAGAGGAGTAGGCGATGGGCGCAGCGTGCACAACGGGAGCAGAGTGCACCAGGGGGGCGGCGGCGTAGGCGACCGGGGCGGCGTGCAGCTTGGCAACAGGAGCTGCATACGCGACTGGGGCAGCTACCTTGGCAACGGCCGCGACCTTGACACCGAGGGCTTCTTTGCGCACCACCGCGTTGAAACCGTTGTGGGGGTCGGCAGTGTAGTCCACGGTGCGCTTGGTACCATCAGGGTCGACAACAGAGTAGGAGCCCTGGACAACATCGCCGTCGCGAGTTTCGTGCTGGCTCTTGGAGTCACCGGTCAAACCGTCCTGAACATCGTAAGCGAAGCTGTACTGGGGGTGGGCGTCGTACTCCTCAACGGCGACCTTGGCGACGGGAGCGACTGCGGCAATCTTGGCGACCGGAGAGGCATAGGCGACGGGGGCTGCGTATGACACTGGAGCGGTTTGGTAGGCGACGGGAGAGGCATGGTAAGTGATGGGAGAGGCGTGGTAGGCGACGGGCGCAGCGGGCAACAACCCAGCGCTGGCGGCTGCCACCAAGCATGTGAATACGACAAACTGTAACAAGAGAAAACATATGTATTAAATATAATAATTTTTAACTATAATTTTTTTCATATTCTGAAGTAGCATTTAATCAACCTAATGGTAAGAAACCTGCAGCTTGTACTTAACATTAGTAATAAAGATAAATCACAAATAGGTGTTATTGAGGACACATTTCAACAGCCTCAAAAATCTGCATAATATGCTGGACCACATCCATACACCGAAACAGTGATGCTTCACGACACAATTATTTGTGTCGATTACCTATACACTCAACCAGTAAAACATTAATATAACACTCTTATTTTACATATATATTGTACCTTGAAAGCCATTTTTGCTTATGCTCTGTCGACTGTTGTGGTGAGTATGATGTGGAACAGACTTCTTCATACGATTATATATCGTCCGTAAAGCGCCTCGGGCAAAAGCTACTAAGCACGGTGCGCCCGCCCGACCAGCCGATGACATGTTTCGATCAATAATCCAATTGTAGCAGTTGTTGTAGTACAAGGACTACAAGGTGTAAATGTCAAGTACTTAATGAAGAAAGTAAAACAGTGCACTCCTTTTTCAAAGAGTTTTTATGCTTGGTATGCTACCATGATATTGATGATTAGCATAGTTATATATTTTTTATGTTATGCAGTAGCATATGGGCTTGCTGTCAACCTGGTAGTAAGTAGCTACTGCAGCCCGTGACATTTGTATTTACAGATGCGGTGCTACTCTTGAGGACATAGATCGAATGCCTCGTGTTCTGCGTATGCTGGCTATCACACCCTTACACCGAAACACAAGTAGTGC
>DWIE01001648.1:0-10326 GCA_018248235.1 Choaspes benjaminii
GATGTCATGGGCTGCAGTACCTACTTACCAGCAGGTAGACTGCAAGCCCGTGTGCTACTTCATAACATAAAAAAAAATTGTTCACAATTGTTTCCGATTCCGGATACTCGGATTAAAGCCAGTTAGGAGGGTAGGGTTCACTAACCCATCACCTCACTAGGTGCTGCAGTAATCACTTGATACCAGATGACCAAAATGGCCGTTGCTTAAATTTTTATTTAATAAAGGAGAATAAAATAAAAATATTATTTAATTCTCAAAGTTTATTATCAACCACTTAAGTCTGATTCACACTGACAATTTTAAGGCAAGCCGTTTAGTTCCCTGACCATATTGAAATTAATGACATGACATAAATATTTATATAGTAAACGTAAAGTATTTTTAAAAACAAATTATTCTAACTAATTAGTATACCTACGTTAAAATTATAAAACAGCATGTGAATCGATAAAACTATTTTTAGAAAAACTATAAACTTCACGCAAAATGTTTGAACAAATCATAAATACGATAAAAAAAGGAAGTCTATACAAGAACAAGAAAATTTTGCGATAATACAGTGGGCATTTTAATTATATTATTTGTTTCCCTATAAAAATATCTCCCAGAACTTACGTGTAGTTTAAAAGAACTCTAGCGTTTGACTACAATCTCACTCAATTGTAATATATATTTATTATTATTTTATTAAACGATCAAAGAGCTAATTTTATTATTGCTTTTACTCCTAATTAATTCGAACGACAGTATCATGTAATTGCGACGGGAGGACGTATTCTGATGCTTCATACGCCTCAAATGTATATAACAACAGCTAAAACTTGTATTTTATTCATAAACAACAAATTGGATCACACTTCAAATACATCCCGGGTTTCCCTGTGTTATTTATAATGGGCACTATAAGGATACTAGACTAACAGCCAGAGGGGACAAATATTTAGAATGAACAGATTTGTCCACAGTAAGGAAGTGTTTTAGCAAGAGATCAACTAATTCATTATGTACATAAATCAGGATTGATGCGATTGTCAGTATTAGCATCAGCATTGTTTTGAATATCAGCATCAGCATCAATCGATGCTGAGTTTTAATGCTGACATTCAAGTCTTAACGTGTTCGTTGAAGACGGGATTTAGCACAAGTCACGTCGAGTTTTAGCCAATCATAGACAATAATACAAAAAAGTTGTCAATTGTTCCTTCATTCGATTGTTTCGTTAAAATAAATTGGTTGAAGACTTAGTGGCTTAGAGTGTGACGTGCAATAGTGTAATAACAAGAAATAAAATAAGCAATCCATAAACAACTTTATAGTTCTAAATGCTAATGCTAAATACCGCATCCGTTGATACAGTTAATAAGTGAAACAGCAGCAATCCTGTTATAAATCACTAGTCTATAATTTTCTATTATTCTGGCGTAGATTGCTATGGGACAACGGTAACGAAATTCAAATCATCTGATATGCTAATAAAGAGACATTTTTATAGCCTTTTCGTTAGTTTCAGGTTTCATTATAAACAAATCTTATATCTACTCGTTTATTTATCCAGCAATAAAGACAAATTGGGAACGAAAAAAATTATACATACATCCCGCACATACCTACCACCATCTTGTGAAAGAACATTCGAGATTTGCGTTAAAGTTAGAAAGAGTTTAGTTAACTAATCACTTTGTTTTATTATTAACAGTAAATGAAATTAATTGATGCAGAACAGATAACATTTAAATATGCTAAGTCTTTGATATTGAACTTCGTTTAATTGACATAAAATTTATCATCTTTTTACACACAATATGTCACAGCTTTTCTAATAAATTACATTCGAAATGTAGGTACAACCACGGACGCACATACAGATCTTGCAACTCTTGGTTTCGACGTGGGCTTTTTAACGTGATAAGCCGCCAGTATCGCCGCGATCGTGGGATATCCTCTGCGAAAACGATGGAGTGGTTTTTTTTATAGTAAAAAGGGGGCAAAAAGGCAGAGGGCTCACCGGATGGTAAGTGATACTGTCGCCTATGAACATCTGCAAGACCAGGGGTTTTTTTAGTGTCCACCTGTTGTGGATGGAACTTCGTCCTTCGCATGTGTATCACACGAGCACTCAACCTTAATGTACCTTTATGTTGATGTATCCCTCGATCGCAGCGCCATCTAGATATCCCTTCAATTGTGGAGTCACTCACTATTGTTCGAGCTCTGCCGAGTTGCAAGACCTGTATGTACGATAGTACGTACCTGTTTAACAAGGCGACATTAACAGTCAATAAAATGTCAATATATGGTGGAACATGGACCAGGGGAGAGCTACTTATAATATTTTTGAGCACGTGAAATTTAAAAGCTATACATAGCTTTACAATAAACGTTGGCAGTATTTATTAGGAAGGCTATGTGTATTTTTAGATTACCTAAAATCGAAGGTCGACGAGATAAAATTATTATTTTACACCTAAAATCAATATCTTAGGGATATTGTGTCCACTTTCCTAGATTATTGTACTTAATATAACATCAATATAGACAATTACATTTTTAAATATATTAATATCTCTTTGTCAGTATTGACCCTATAAAAGGAGAATTCCAACAATTTCTTAGTCTTTACATTACGAATGGCACCTAAACTAAAATGTCTTATTTTAGGCGAGATTTTTTTTAACAATAAAAATCAAATTTAATAACGCTAAATCAATCAAGTATTTTTAGAAATTATGAAGGAACTGAAAAAAAAATCCGCTAATGATATACAAATGGAAGAAAAAAAATATCACCTACAGTTTATAGTGATACATAAATAAAAAAAATTAAAAAAAAAAAAAAAGTAAATGGTACATATTTTATATAATTCCATATAACACAACCAGTTTAATAATTTTACTGTTATTTCATTATGTATTTGTGTAGGTAAGGCCCCAATAATGTATAATACGTAATCTCTGGCAATATGTCAACACGCACATAAGGCCAACGGCCCTGGTGACATCTTGTGTTATTTATATATTATGTATAAAAATATCTATTACCGTTTAAACGAAACGAGACTACCGTGAGCATGGAACAGATGATTGATGTAACTAAAAACTATATCTAGTCTATTTTATTATAATAAATTTTACTTTAAAAACCGGCATTCATATATTCGTTGTTCTGTTCTAGTCTAGGGGATAACGACGCAAATTTATTATAAGACATACACATAAATGACAACAAATTTTGAATACAATTAAAATATATTTCACAACATTTTAATCAACGCACAACAGTGAGGTTTGTTACCATTTTTGAGTATAAAAATTTATTGTTCCATACATATACAGGTTGATTTTCTATACTTTTGGCAGTAGACTAAGGCCGGGTCTTCTGCGTTTGTTTTTTCCCAAATATGAAACTAACATAGCATTGTTTAGCGGACATTTTTACATTTGAGAGCGCAAGAGTCCCATCTAGTCTACCTACAAGACAGTGTTTAGGGAAAACAACCGTAGAAGCCCTGAATTAATGTTAAGATATAAAATAACAAAGTGGACACAACGGTAGCTAGCCGGGCTAGCTCATAACTCTTTGCTAGACTTCCCCGAATTTGGTGTGTTTGGTCTCCTTGGCGTGTTTCTGCGCCTCTGCCTGCCCAGTCAGGAACTTGTCGCATACCATGCACTTGAGCGTAAATTTGTTCAGGTCAGTGAACTGCCGGGAAGACTTCGCCTCGTGTGCCAACTGCTCTGCCTCCCTGTATACGTCCATGTCTTCCGCTGGAAAGATTGTTTGGATACCGCCATCAGACTGTTCTAAATATAATGGATCATAATGAACTCCATCAAACAATAGGAATACCCTCTGGCCATAGTTTTTGTCTTCTCCAAATCTGTTTATTATTGCATTTAATGTGTCCACAACCGCCATTTCCAAGCCATAAAATCGAGAAAGGATTGCTATCTCAATTGCACCACCCCAGGAGCTGGGCTGCTGTATCCACACACAGTAATCACCGTTGGGTTTCCCGAGCATGCCTTCATTGTATGTGTCATGGTCACTGGCTACCTCCATGGCTATGATCTGACGCATCAGCTCATGAACTGACGTGTCCACTTGACCGTTTAAAACAAAACCTATACTAGTGAATAGACAAGAATTATCAGAGGGAACAACTTTCTTCATTAAAATCCCTGGTCGACATGGGCCGATTGTTTCGTGTGACACGCCATTTGTTACGGGCTTGGGGGGGTCGATCTTGGGGGAACTGCTGGGGGTCGGGGTCACTTTCTCCTCCACGATCAGAGTCTCACCAGTCTTCAAACCGATTTCACTAATTTTTTTCGCATCGTTACTAACGTCTAAGGGTTTCGGCGGATATCCACACAACACGCAAATCCTCTCCATACCAACACCCGCTATACTCGATAGAAACATTTTTAGTTCACCCACAGTGCTATCAGAGGTCAAGTCGGTTAGAACCTGCTGCCCGTTTTTACTTTTAACTTTCAAAGCCACAGATGCCATCGTACGACCGTATAAAAATTATAATACACAACAAATATATATATATTGCTTTTAATCTGATTGTAATATTCGTCAAAAAGACACTAGTAAAAACTGCATGTAATAAATAAATAACATCACGTTACGTCGACGCGTTGACTTTTCGTGACAATGACAACCCGAATTTGAAAATCGTTTGACAGTTGTATTTGACGTGTTCATAAAGTTGCTATGTATGGGAGCATTAAAATAATAACCGATTTAAATAACGTCGATTCTTTGCGAATAGAACTTACAGAGAAGCAAAATTTAAGTTTGAGAGCTTAAACGATTCAAATACACCTATTAAAGTTCTAACAAACTATTAGTCTGGAATTATTTAAACACGTTTTTAGATTTTAGTTTTAAAATATTTGTCTGAATTTTTAAAGACAAAAGTGAGCCATGTATGTTGGAAAATCGACTTTTCCAAACAAAATATTGTATTTCATGTTCTAGTTCAATAGTTATTGTTTATTACCAATTTTTTTCTAAAATTTAACTCATAATTTAAGTAAATTTGTTATTATAATGAGTTTCAAGAGTAGGAATACAGCTATGATCGACTTTCGTACAAAATATATGGATATCGTCGTACAAAATATATGGAATTTACATGTTCGACTGGGTTCAACGTTTACGGGTGGTCGAACTTATTGGCTAGAGTCGACACCAGCTCCACTACTTATTGTGCCGTGAAACACTAGTGTTCGTACTAATTGTGTTTCGGTGCAAGGGAGTGATAGCCAGCATAGCTATGCAGAACTCCAGGCGGTATATGTCCTCACGAGTAGCACCACATGTGTGTTAATAATATAAATAAATAATAATATGACATAAATGTCATGTCACACTAAAGTCCGTGTGCTACTACATAACATAAATAAAGGTCTGATATTTTACTATTTAGTCTCATTATTTAATTAAAACAACAATGACATTTCTCTTCATTTAATAAAAAATAATGTAACATTTCTACATTTTATAAATATTTCCATGACTAAGTTAAAAAACACTAGCTTATATTATACTAGTTAATTAATAAGTAAGTATCAACTTTGGCACAATGATCTTTCAATTGTACCTACTGACATTTTGCAGAATATTTAGTAACATGCCATTTGAATCGTGTCTTTATTAAATGCGTATGGAATCAAACTGAATCAATAAACAAATTCGGCATTAAGAATAACGCTGTTACATCAGTTAAATTAAAATAATAAATATAATAATATAAATTTAAACACTGACACGAGAATATAAAAAACCCTCACAATTAGGTGATCATAAAAAGATATTGCATTGTTTTTTTACACTAGTTGAACTTTTTCATGTACTCGATAACAGCACAAAGCATCTAGCGCATATGGAATTGAGTTACATCTTAAATATATCAATAACAGTAACACAATTACGTACATGCATCATAATATCTTAACATATATGCTATAGTGGTTGTACGGGTTTGCTATTAAAGAGTACCTTTTTATTACTTTGATATTAAATTGCTTTAATTCTATCTATGGAATATTATAGATGCTCGCATCTTTGGTGAATATGACGGTAGTATTTTAAAAATTGATTACATGGATTACATAAGAACTACAATATCATACAAAACGTTACAATGTTAAGATTTTATTTGATATGGACTTTTAACACCTATTCTCTACGATTTAATTTAAGTTATATCCTTATATTCTACGTATGTATTGTCATATTAGTTAATTTCTAAATTGTGCTTTAGAAACATTACAATCTATGTTGCGGTAAAATTAACTGCGTAATAGGCAAGCCTTAAATTGCACTAAATATTTAATTGAAATCCTATGGAGTATTTTATTATGAATTCTTAATATTTATTTCATATTTATTCAGTATTGTCGTTTGTGATCTAAGTACGAACACATTCAATTCTTAATCAACATTATTAGCTGATATTGTTTAGGTAAGTATAGATAATCCATAAAACTGGCAATGGCACTACTTATATATTGGCGTATTATTTAATTAACATCTTTGGTTAAATGACATGGCAATAATAATTGTAACTTATCATAATTGTTGAGCTTATCTAGCTCATTATGGAACTGAATATTTTAATGGTAACTGCTATTAAGTATTACACCTAAGTTAAACCTATAAATAATTTATTTACAATTGAATTCAGTCATAAAATCAATTTTGAACTAAATTGTTCAATAATGGCAATTTTTGATGTGGCAACCGTTCATTGCTACTTTAAAAAGGTCAGTAACATTAAAAATTGCAATCGAATCACTGTCACAAAATGTACTATATTCGTTTGACATTTCATTTAGATTACGATTGCTATTACAATCTTTTGTCAATTCAACAACCTCCAGGCATATTTTTAATGTGTACAAATATTAATTTGAACTAACGTGAATAATAAGGTATATAACAAAATAAAATAATAAAAATATAATTCAAGTACAATACCATGTACGTTCGTTAAGTCGCCAAGTACAATACCATACAATTCGTTATCTAAACGGTTACTGTAAATATAATATAAAATACATATTACAGTGTAATGTGATATTGACCACTGCTAAAACAATGTTTAATGTTAATAAAAAATGCAGAAACAGAAAAGAATAATAAATCAATTTTACAGTGGTTTCTTTTCGATTTTGAATCGATTATTCGTGGTGCGGTGTGGTCGCCTATGCCTGGGGTGTCTAGGCGCAGACCACTGTCACGTGGGCCGCCGCACGAACCGCGGCAACGGGGCGCGTAACCCTCGCCTGCCGACCACCAAAGGAGGCATACGCTCATCTTCTTCCTCGTCCTCCTCACCCCCTTCCGAGCTCTCCTCACTCCACAACTCCGGCTTTACCGCTTGATACGACGCCGAGAAACCTTTGAAGACTATAGAGTCGTCCGTTCGGAACTTGACCAGTAATGCCTCGGTCGTAGAAACGATCTCTGGCGGCATCTTGGTCCCACAAAAGCTGCCATAGTCCCCAGCACTGCCTTCGACACCTCCAAATACCTGCACGTAGTCATAGCCGCAGTTAGCCTCTGGCTCCAGGTCGAAAGTAAGGAAAGTGAGCCGCACGAATTGGCCGACGGGCGCTACAATACTCCAGTCGCAATTCGACCGAGATTCGTAAGAGTCGTGCCCGTAACGCGCGTGCGAGTACAGATGTTTCACCGCTTCGGATGCTGCGAGATAGCCGCCACAGGCTAAAAAGAAACAATGTACAAGAGCTTATTAATTGACATACTACTTAACGGGCACGCAAGAAGAAGTAATTTCTTACAAAAGTACGGGTTGAGGCCATGACCAGTGATAGGACTATTATTTAGAGTTGGTGTTTATAAACTTTTTGTACAGTTAATAAAATGACATTGAATTCTTACCAGTAGAATAAGTAGCTAAGAATCCTTTCCGCTGGACAGATGCATCTGACTTAAACACCACGTACATTTGGTTCTGGGAAGCAACCACCGGGTGTGGTAGTTTATTGCCACAGAATCGACCTAAGGTCTTCTCATCGGCTGATGCACCGTCGTAGATTGACACATGGTCGTAGGTACACTCCTGATGTGGTTCAAGTTCGAATACATTGAAAATCAGCTTGATCCTGTGCCCTGGAGTGGTGGAAAACTGCCAAACACAATCCTTTCTAGGTGGATACGTGTCTGGATAGTTAGGGCTGGAAAGAAAGTTAAAAATGAATTAGAAAAAAACATATTGCTTTTGAAACAATGATATGAACAAATAAATACACTTCACTAGGCAACATCAAAGTTATATAGTTTACCTGAAGATAGTTCCATGGGGATGCGTGATGTCATGTTTGCACCCACCCTCCTTGCAGTCATGCTTATTGGGATGGAGGGTGAAGCCACTATGACAGGCGCACTCGTACCCCCCAAGAGTATTGTGGCACTCGTGCTGACAACCGCCGTTATTGTCAGCACACTCGTCCACGTCGATGTAGTATGCAGCAGCGAAACCCGAATGATGTACCGAGGTGTCGGATGTAAACTGCACTCTCAAAACCGATCCGTCAGAAGTCACAGGCTGTGGAAGGATAGAACCACAGAAGACTCCATGACGTCTTAAGATATCAGCTCCCAGTTTAGAATGTACTGTGACACTGTCGTATTCACATTCCTGATGATACATATTATTGCTGCCTTCCAGATCAAAGTGTGTGAAATTAAGAGTGATTCGATGCTGAGGGGGTGCTACGATCTCCCAGAGGCAGTTTTTGGAGGGTGGGTAAAGATCTGGGAAAGATGGAGACGTGATTGTCCCATTTGGCGCGTAGAGAACTCCTCCACAAGCATCTAAAAATCAAATTAATATGTGTTGACAATAATTATTATATATTATACAGCGAAAAAAGTTTGCGATTAAACAAATATTTATATTTTTATTTTTACTAGTAGTCATATCTCGACTCTTTTAGATCTTTCTCAATAGATTTGTCATCATATTCACATTCCTAAAAGCCATCTGTTTACGGGGAACACAATTAATAACATGACATCGGTTTAGAGTTAAAGGAATATAAGACGCGTGCCGGAGTCATGAACTAGTTACTTATGTAGCGTTTAAGGGCCGTGGTTCACTTTATTATGTTTCGTCTCATAGCCCTGTTTATTATAATTTTTATATCAAAGCGACCCACTTTCACACTTCTTCCCGTCTGAGTGCAGTTCGTATCCGATATCACATGCGCATTCGTATCCTCCCAGGGTGTTCACACACGAGTGGCTGCAGCCGTGGTCTATAGAGGCGCATTCATCAAACTCCTTCATGAACGTTGCTGAGAATCCTGCTTTTTGTACTGAACTATCGGATTCGAAGATCACTAACAACTTATTTGATGTTGAGCGAATGTCAGGAGGAATCTTGTGGCCACAGAACATGCCGATGAGGGGGCTGTCCATCGCGTCCCCATCTCGCACCTGCACCTTGTCGTAGTTGCACGTGTCGTGGTTCTCCACCTCGAACGAGTGGAACCGCAGCGCCACCTGGTAGTCCTGTGGCACGGAGAGTTTCCAAACACAGAGTTTGTTGGGTTGGTAGTCGTCAGGGTAGTTCGGTGACTCCAGGTGACCGCTGCTATCAACCTCGATGTCACCGCCACACACAGCTGGAAAGAGAAATAATACATTTAACGTATACCCGTAGTAGATCAGTACATCATGAGCTGCTGATAGTATGTGAAACGGGAAGCCTTGGGTTCGATTTCGTCAACGAAACGCACAATAAAAACAGTGTGAGAACTTACGTACGCATATTAAGTTATACTTCTTTGGCGTCATTACAATATATTTTAATTAACTTCAAATACTTAGAAAAACATTACACGCGATTTGTCAATATCTCGAAGATACAGAATACATTTTATTATCTGTTCCGTGCTTCATGAACTGAAGTCTAACCCACCAGCAGACTTGTTTCTCATTTTTGATGGTTTATATTTTGCATTACAAGAAATAATTTCATCAAAAAAAGGTGAACGGTGTTGCAGATCAATCGAGATCTAACACTATTATAACATTCAATATTGTTTACGGTATACATAAAAGAGATTTGACAAGTTCTTAATAAACTAGAGGTCGCCCAATGGTCGAAATTCTACGAATTTTATACTGTAAATAAAAACACAAAACAAAAGAGTATACATATTACATAGCAGACCTATAGTTGTCACACACGCAGTGGTGTGCGTAATGTTTTTGTAACCAATTTATTATATAAAAATATTAGTTTTCTGCACTCGTTCTCCATATAAACTTTAACTG
>DWIE01001649.1:0-10326 GCA_018248235.1 Choaspes benjaminii
AATATAAGAATAAATAATAATTTTTCGTATGTTTAATGTATAATTAAAAAATATCAAAGTTATCGATATCAACGTTGAACTGAATTAATTCAAATGGAAGGGAGAACGTGTAAAATAAAACTCGTTTGTTAGGTATATTGTATGTCTATATTCAGAATCTTAACGCTATAATTTGTCACTAACTAAAGTTACAATAATTAAATTAGGGGTCTACATGTACAAAAATGTTTATATACAAGAATTTCCATGCAGTTATGTTAAATCTAGTTGGTAGGTATATTAGAGTTGGATATACTCGTAATTATCAGGATTTACAATCAAAACCTACGTTTACGTATTGGGAATGTAACACCTTAGACAAACAGGAAAAAATTCAAAAACCTCAAAACATTGTTCAATATTAAAAATCCAATCGATCAAAAGTTTTTATTTTATTTTATTTTAAAGTTCTCAATAATCGAATAAAACATGGCTTTTAACGTTAATCTGAATTGACAGTAACTACTGAAATATATTAAGCACTTTCACAAATACGATGTTAATATTACTATTTATTTATCATAAGTTGAACTCTCACACTTAGATTTATTATGAAGATTTACAGTGGTCGGACCGGGTAATCGACCGGAATTTCAGCTTTAACATGGTGCAACAAAGGATTACAAACGACCCAGTACAAATTGCCCGGGGCGATCGAGGTGGCTTGATATTGGCAGTACGCCACCTGCGAGCTAACAATAATACCGTTTCAATACCAAAAAAGTTATAACGTTCACTATATTTACACACATTAAAGACTGGACATTTGGCACAAAAACGCGTTTCACGTTCACACACTGCCCACTGACGTCACTAGTCACTACAGGTTCTGAGCAAATATAGGTATGCAGAAAGATATCTACAGAAGTACTTTAGCCTCACCCTATAATCTCGACTTATAATAACGGTGAGTTCTTACTCTATTTATTTACATCTCACAATCAGTCATACGGGTTATTACGCATTTTGGCAGATAATAATTATCTTCTTAACTCCTTAAAACTTAATTAAAATCGTTCAATTTCCGATCCTTGATAATCCGGCTGTTAGAGAGCCTTAAATCTATTACTCAAGGCGGCTAACCAGGAAAAGCCTTGCCAAACTTGTCAGTTTCTCTATACAAATATCAAAAGCAAAATAAATATTTTGGTTGGCACTGTATGTAGTCCTAAATAGGCCGGACTATAATGACGTAAACTGCTATGAAATAATCACTGTAAATAAGAATTAACCTAATTTATTTACTTTAGTGAAGCGATCGTACGAGTACTATGGTCAGACATACCTATTTCACAACCTGTTACCGATGTTAGGTGTTGGTACGAATACACTACGATGAGGATGATACCTATTGATACCTACAGTTTCTAAATATGAGATTTAAAATTTGATATTGTCAAGAGAATCAAGTCTGAGATATATTTGGGGAAGGGTCTAGAAGTTGCTGTCGTAGTCGGAGCGGCGGCGTGCGAAGTGTGACCGGGGGTACTCTCCAGTGTACCCATACACTTGAGATCCGCCGCCTGTCTGCCCGTATAATTGAGACCCGCCTCCGCCGTAGCCGTAGCCATTTTGCCCGTAAATCTGCGAGCCGCGTCCGGAGTCAGGCGTGTAGTGCTGCATGTATTTCTGCAGCTGCGGCGTCCATTCAGACCGCCAGGAGTCTCCAGGATTGGGATAAGCCAATTGCTCGATGAAAGCCGTCGACATACGCTTCCCAGAAGGCAGATAGGGTAAGTCCCTCTCCTTCATTTGGTGCATGTCATCGAAGCCGCCCATGTGACTCTTATCCAACTCACGCAGCATGTCTTCGCTGAGAGGTATAGGCTGTTTTGTTTTGGTGCTCTTCTGCCGGTTCACCAACACAGTGACTCCAAAAATAACAACGAATAGAAGTGAAGCAAGTGCGATGACAATAACGGCTATGCCCCATTGTGGTAGCAATGATTCTTCATCAGGTTCCACGATAGTCGGCTCTTCACGTTTTGGCAGTACAATAAATTCTGTATATGCCGGATCCATTACAAATTTTCCTATCTCCAGTTTTCCAGCCGATTTGTCAATTGTCTTCGTCATCTTTTCATTGCTTTTTTTCATTCTTTCCTCCTCTGGTTGATCACCGAGCATCATATCAGAATCAAATTGGTCTTCAATCTTTTGTTCTTCTAGAACCGATCCTGCTCTAGCTTCGTGAAGTGACTTATGGAAGAACTTTTTCAACTGCAAAGTATCAACCTTCTCTTCGACGTCGTTAAGTTCGATGAAATAGTCCACTAGCACAGAGCCTTGACTAAATCCGTCTATGCGGATACCTTTGTACCATTTGCTTAGTAGATCAGATTTGGAGTAGACGGAATTGAGCTCTTCTTTTACCTCCTTGGCTAATTTTTGCCATTCTCTTGTATGTTGATCGAGTAACTCAGGTATCCATTTTACGCCCGAAACAATTTTTATAGTAGCTGCAATGTCACACTCTCGTCGGCACACTCCAGGTGTAGTCGGAGGTGGTGGTGCTGGGGTCGTGGTAGTCGTTGTCGTTACACGTCGGGTAGTGTGTTCGAATGGTAAATCCGACATCGGGGTAGTTGAAGTCGCATTTCGCTGTAGTTCTAGAAGTCGTTCAATAGAGAACGGTGTTGTAGACGGTGATGGCCATCCAGTGAATTCAGTTGAAGCCCTGGTTGGCCATCCCTTTTGAATCTTTGGTGTTACAGCTGGAGGACCAATGCTTGTTCTTGACGTAGTGCTTTTTCTAGTCGACTTACTTCCTGGCCTGGATGGGAAAACCAGCTTTATACCTCCCGGCGCTTTGGTGGTAGTGGTAATGGTTTCTGAAGATTCACCTGAGGCGTTTAAATTGAATCCTGGGGGTAGCAAGCTTGATATATCAGCGACTTTAATTTTTATTGGTGGGTTGTCGGCATTGTCATCTTCTGTCGTATTAAGCTTAAACCCAGGTGGCAATATTGCTGTTATATCAATAGGCGCAGCGTTGATCGGTATCTTTACTTTAGGTTTAGCAGTAGTTGCCGTTGTAGTATTAGCAGGTGCTGAATTGTTTAGTTTAAAGCCTTTAGGTAAAAAGGATGAAATGTCAACTTTTTCCACTTTTTCTATAATGTCTACCTTAAGCTCTTTATTGTTTGATGAACCAGGTAGCTTAAATCCGGGCGGTAATAGTTTACTAAGGTCATCTTTCTGTATCTTTTTGCTAAGATCATCTTGTGATTTATTTTTGGGTTTGTACTCTTTAGGTAGTAGGGATTTGTCATCGAGTATAATAACTTTGTTTTTAGAACTAATACCGGATGATCTGCCTTGAGTCCCATTTATAATAATATTCTCTGTTGCGGAAGTCGGAGCCATTGTTGTGGTTGTTGTCGTTGTAGTAGCAGTTGTAGAAGTAATGCGTTTATCTTTGAAAGATAGCCTCGGTTTGTAACCTGGCGGTAAGAAACCTGCTAGATCGTCCATTATAGTTACCAAAGATGGTTTCTTTTTAGGTTTAGGTGTAGTGGAGGTCATAACCCTAGGTGTAAACTTTTTTATTAGTACGGGTAATGGATCTGGGGATGATCTTTCAGTTGATGATGAATACTGTGTACTTTTCAGTGTGAAAACATTAGGCGGAGACGGTGTTGTAGTTGTTGTTGTTGTGGAACTACTAGTTGTCTGTTCTGTCGTTGACTCTGTGATAAGTTCAATATTTTTATTTTCATTATCTAAATTTCCAGATAAAACAGCACTTGATAGTTCTGACTGTATGCTATCTAATTTATCATTAATATTTTCAGTTGACGAAGAGCTGCTGCCTGTGTCTTGTTTGGGATTTTTTGTTACAGTTTCTTCTTCTGATTCGTCAGCTAATACTTGCTTCTTTTCTTCCTGTTCCACTGTTGGGAAAGGTAAAAATCTAGCTCCTGAAACACTCCTGCTTGTTTGTACCGATGCCACTACTATCCAATTTTCAGTTGTTACTGGTGAAGTATCATTGCTTTCATTACTATACATAGACGAACTTGTAGCTGAAGTTTTCGGCGTACTAGGTGCATATGTGACTTCTGGTATCGATATAGTCCCATTAACAACACTTTTAGTTGTAACGACTGAAACGACTTCTTGTCCCAATATAGAAGGTGTCTCTATTGACGATATGTCTTCCTTCGAAAAAGTAAATTTGAGACTTGGTGCTGTCGTATCATTGGTATTATCAGGTTGATCTATCAAAGTAGTGTCAACAAAGTGTTTAAAATTATCATCTTTAACCATTGTATTAACAGGTTTCATTACAAGAACGTCAAACGCTGTAACATTCATACTAGTTTCTTCAGTAGTTCTTTCAGGTTCTTCTGACGCATCATATTCATCGTAAATATCTGTAACGTGTTCTATGGAATGAGTTGTAGGCGTTTGTGTTGTATGCTTAACATCGGTGCCATCAACGTCGTCGTAGTATTCTACGTATTCTTCTTCGGTTTCCGCTTCATCTCCTACATCGTCATCATGTAAGTCATGGTCAATAGTAGTTGTTGTTGAAGATGTCGTAGAAGTTACTTTTTCACTTGATGTTTCAATAGACGAGGACTCATCCAACATTACTTTTGATATGTTATCAGCCATCATAGAACTTGCATCAGGCTTACTATCATCTGAGTCATTAACATTAGAACTATTTGATTTGATAACTTGCACGTCAAATGACCCTTGGTTATTTTTCATTAATTCCCTAAAGGAACTAATGTCGCTAATATCATCTTCTAGTAATGGCTCTAGATCTAAAAGAGACTTATATTCGGTAGAGGAACCTTGGTATAAATTAAGAGCATTTTTAGATGATTTTAAATTGGCACTATCGGAGTATGAATTCACTGGTACATTCTGATTATTTTTTTTGCCTTCTGAAGATGAAATATAATGTGAGAAACGTGAGCTATTTGGTTTAATATTCAGTCTTTGCTTGCTAGCAAGCTTTGTAGGATTATACGTGGTAACTTTATGATGATCAAATAGGTCTTGATTATCGCCATCGTATTCGTCATCATGTGCGATGTGGCCAGTTTGACCATTGCTTTTTAAGCTGTTTCCATCAAATGGTATATTTTTAAATCTATTGTTTTGTAAATAATCAATATCTGGATTATTTAATGTTATTTGACCCAAAAACGTTTCTGGTTTCGATGGATCATTTTGGTATGCAACTGAATGTATTTGTGACACATCGGGCCTCTTTGTTGATGCGGGATGCACGAGCTGAAAATTGAACGGCAAAGCTGGCCTGAACCTTTGGCGTTGTGGTGTTGTAAATTCTGGTTGATTTACATAGTATTGTGTCCCAGACTGACTTCGGCCAGTAGGCAATTGAAAAGGTGATGGATTCTGATTGTAGTTGGGACTTGGAAACCTCACATGACCATCATTGTATAAAGGCTGTTGTCCAGTTGGTGCTACTCTGTAGCTGTCGCCATGTTCAAAGAATGTTGCTGGACGATTATTTGGAAATAAAGGTGGTTGAACTTGAGCAAAACTTCTTTCTACAGGCGTGTAGTAAAAATCGTTCTCATCTGAAACAAAAAAAAATAGTTTGTACATTAAGAAGTCCATCCACAAAAAACAGCGATTGCAAAATAGGAAAAAATGTTGGGTTGAAAACAAAAAAATCCGCAGGTATCTGTGTTACGAACATTTACGTTAAATCTTTAATGTATTGCTAATATTATTGAATTATTTGAAAAGCGGCGAGTGGTGGTGTGTAATCGATAAGATATGTAACGCAAAGAATGTAGACAATGTTTCCTTTGAATGCACGATGAGGAACGGGTTTATGGATAATGTAATTTAAATATTAAATTTATTGCTTTTCAACGACCGTATAGATGCTCAACTCTCGTACTTACTTATGAGTACATCCATTTTAACTTTGTATATAACCACTGACACTATTATTTATTGATTTTACAGATTTCAAAGGAAATTTAATTTTTTTATTATTTTCATTAATTAATTATAACATAACCTATAAGAATCTGTGAGCATCACATAACGTTTTCTTGATATGTTTATTAAAATCTATTATATAACAAGAGCATTAATAATATGCAACATTTGTTAAATAAAAACTGGATAAGATCGATTTTTGTTAGACAATTCAATTTTATTGATGTTATTTACAATAGAACATTTTTATTACACCGATAATAATCAATCATGCAAGAAAATATTACAACGTTATGAACACTTAGAGTAAAATTTTATCTGAGGTTATGTTTAATAATTCCAATTTAGATATAAATAATAATGCTTTATGTGCCGACCTTGTATCATTAATAAAAACAATTATTATTCCATATTCTGGCGTGTATGTGATTGTAATAGAGTTAAGTAAGATGTGAACATTAAAAAATGAAGTCTTTAAATCACATTGAATATATATTTATTTGTACACTTATTCTTAAATGTGTAGGTAGATCTATCGTTCTACAAATAAGTTATATTAAAAAAAATAATTACAATTTTAAAGCTTTGCACTTGAGGTAGATATTTAATCAAAATAGCGACAGCGGAATTCATTATTAAACTACAAAGGCACACCTTTACTATGACCCCTGCTGTGGACTCGAACACATAAACGTAGCAGATCCCTACCAAAGTGTTTCATATAGCCATTAATCAAGAAAGTTATCAACATAACCAAAACCTTTCGACCCTCCAGTTCTCACAATATGCTCTCGGTCGCTTACGTCGTTCGGAAAGATAATCTGAAGAAAATTACTTTCCTGCGGATCATATCCCTAATTAAGAACAACGTCGGTTCTCGTCAGGGCTCTAATATCACTAGGGTTGCCACCGATTTAGGTTAACGAGCAATATGACATTATTTTATTAGATACAGGCTAAATTTTAAAAAAAGTTTTATAAACAGTAATATTTTTGTAGATAGCTGCTCGTATTTTTTATATATAGAAGCTCAAATTGTACGGCAAGTAAGTAACAAGTAGGATATCAATAAATGTGAGTAAGTAAAGATTTAAGAGACGGCGCTAGCAGTCTTTTTAGGGGAACATATTTTTCATGGTAAATTGGGTTTGTTCAGGTGTACGTCTATACAGATAAATATAATAGGCAAACTTTTTTTATAAAAATCTAATAGGAATACATAATTTCCCGAAAGAATTGCTCATTGATATATTTTCACATTTACGTAACAATCGTCACATTATTAAAAACCAGCTGTACGCGCCCACGCGTTTTTGTGGCCAAGTGTATCTAAATGGAAATTGTTCTGTGAAGAGGCGCTGAACTATTGGAAATTTAAATAACTAAATAAACGAACGTATGCATTGTTATTTATTGTGTATCATTTAAACATTAAGATCGAAAATAACTTAAGCGAAAAGCAAAAATTAAAAAAAACATTCTTAACTTTGTAGGGTTGGCTCTTAAGCAGCCCTAAATTTAAGCATCACTGAGCATAATAGAAAATCGATATAATATTGGAACACTTAACTATGTACGAGGACCCCAATGAGCCATCCTTTTATATTACAAGAGGCAATTTTCTTAATTACGTACTTTTTTCAAGCTGACAAAGCAATTTTTCCACTTCAACTAACTCGGTACTTTGTTGCAGTGTACGGAAAATATAAATTACATGTTCATTTTACTTTTAATATGTACTGACTTAAAATTAGTCTTAGTGAAAAGCAAGCATTGATAAAATAAAAAGTTAAGTAATAGGAAGTAACTTAACAAACAAACAATAGGACGTAATTGGACTTTCATCAAATGTGTTTTCCTTATTTTGTCATGATTAATCTAAGTAAATCCGATTATATTATAAAAGTATCTTTTTGTGTTCTTTTTTTTTAACACTTCTTTTCGGGTTTAAAGATAATTAAATTTCACATACAAGAGGGCTAGGTTTCAATGTTATTATACATAATATGATTTTTTATGCTACGAAGTATACAGTCCATGTCGTCTGTTATGGAGTTACTTTTGAGGATATAGATCGATCACCTCGTGTTCTGCATGTGCTGACTATCACATTTTTTCACCGAAACACAAGTAGTACGAATACTGTTCTTTTGCTGCACAAATAGGTGTGACGGTGGTACCGACTCAGTCGAACATGAAAGTTCTTCCCTCATACACTAAAAAGCGTTGTAGAAACCAATTTTAAATGATAATATTGTGTTCACAATTTACTTCGTTTTGCTATTATATTACAAAATTCAATCCTTGGGGACTTTTATATGTTGACTTTTGACGTTGTTGAAGGTTTTTTTCAATTTGAGTAGCCATCTTTAAGAATATTATAGTAACGTAGCTAGAGATCGTAAATATATCAGCCATCTCATTCATTCGACTCCACAAAGTTTACCCTTGTGTAAAGTTGTTTCTTACAGAATTTATGGCTTTCCGATAATGCTATATGTTGCAAAACTTTAATTCTAATCATGTGATCGCCGAATATGATATATATAGGTCTACATAACTTGATTTTGTGCTACTAAATTATATCAACATATTTTTATATACATATTTAACATATTTGGTGATCAATAAAAAAAACACGATTATCTTCTTCAATTTATTTTTATTTGCATTGGAGTTCGCATATTCATATAACTGCATAAAATTTAAAATAATAGAAATTTAACATAACATTTTGTGATTTATGATGTTAGTTTTATTTATATTCTACTGATATATTATTATGTTTTAAAACTACCAATAACAACAAGGTTCATACCGGAGATGGGCATGAAACAATTAAATGAAAGCGAAGTAACAATCCAAAAAACGATGTAAAAAAGAGCAAAGAACAAAGAAAAGGTAAAGGCACCTCAGAAACGAGCATGTATTTAAACGGACGCGCAAAAACCGGTGTAACGCACAACGAATGGTAATTAGAGGCGGCATTAGAAATGATAAACTTTCACGCAATCGACGCTAGTTGGCGAGTGGACAGGCGAAACTAATTATGCGAGGTGCAACACACTCGGCGTTCGCTGCGGTGAGGGCGACAGCACACCACACACAATCCTGTATAGTGATATCGAAGTGCATCAAAGACTGTCACATCACGTAGATTTTGTAATAGGTGGTAGAATCTAAATGCATTTGTAAGTTTCCTAAGGTTTGTGCCACCGCCCCACGTATTTGTAACAAGCAAGTCTTCCGAATTGTGTGTTCAGCATGAATGGTGCTGGTGGTGACATACACAGGACATATGAAGCGATCAACTATATTGTAAGGAATGGCAACACGTTGTGACCGATCTCGAACAGCACAATTGGCTTGTTTAAGGCCGATTACGAGTATCATGGAGCTGTAGTGGTCACTAAAGGTGGCTTTCATACTTTTTTTTCTACTCTCATTTCTATAATAATAATATATAGTAAAGCTAAGTATAGATCAAGGTCTCAATATACTCAGAAGACTCAGTACGTAATGTAATGTAATTTATTAGTATTATTTTAACAACAATTATGTCGTGTACAATAAAATGTTCAAATCAAATAGTAACTATAATGTATTATTTGCATTTGGTACAGTTTTACAAGTTTTTTTACATTTATGCAATCCACTATGTGTCATGAAGCCGATTACTTCTTCAACTCACATCTTTTTATATTTTATACACGAATTTCTACTAGTATAATACCAGTTCAAGACTAGTCCATGGAGAAATAGAATGGTAAGTTCAAATAATAATTAATTATATTCACCCCAATTTTCAATTATTTTTATAGCCACATCTCCATTGACATATTGCAGGGCAGAATGTGGCGTGTGTACTACGGCCCTTACCGAGCGAACATTAAGCATAATCGCTTGCATAGTTCAACTCTACTGTTTGAATGGTGCGCAGTCGGAATTTTTAATGGCTTTTTAAATCGCTGCCGACTTTTAATGGATTTAATGACAGCTGAGTTTTTAGCGCAACAACAACAAAAGTGAAGTGTATTACGATACTTGGTGTGCACAAAGATTCTTAATACATTTTTTTTTAAATTATGATATCTTTAAGTCACTCATATGAACTTGTTAATGCTGCATGACATCTCAGTCAAACAGATCCATTGTCTCGTTTAAGACCAGTCACAGCATTGCTACTCCTGGGGACTAAATTGGTCACCTCGTGAATCCCGCGCGTCCCAGTTAGCCTATTATTTCTTTGTCAGTAAACAAGGTATATATTTATAACACAGAGACACAGTTATTTGTAAACTTCAAACTAAAATCTTTCCTGTGGATTTTAAATAATTGGCAAGTTTCGATGAA
>DWIE01001650.1:0-10324 GCA_018248235.1 Choaspes benjaminii
AAAAAATCGTCTCTAGGGGATCGAACCCGCGGCCTCAGGTTTCGCAAAACAAATCATCGCCCTCTGCATCACAGTGGTCAATTTAAGAAGAATGATTTATATAATGAATTAATGATAATTATTTGTTTTCCGCTACAGATAAAAATACAGTCGAATTAATAAACCTTATATTTTTAATGTTCTTATAATAAAGTGTTGCAATCACAAAAGTCACAACAAAGTGACATAATAATTTTGACGTAACCTTTTCGCGCGCTCCACAGATAACATAAAACATAATAATCTCACGTCAGCACAGATTACACAAAGTATAAAATTCGTAACAATCGAGTTCACATTACTTTACAGTCCATTAAATGAATTAAAAACATTCATTTTGGAGTATAAAAACGTTGTAAGAACTCTAATTTCGTCGTTAACATTTTTAAATATTGCAGCCGTAATACGCGGTATTGAGATGTTAATTATTTCTTCGACTTGCGGTGGACCATGGGTTTGACTACTCAATTATTTTTACAGATTGAATTGAACCTTGAACCAATGTTGCAACAATTATTGATTTTATGTATACATGGACAAGGTTATATCGTTTATTGATAAACAGACGGATGTTACAAAATAAAATCACGAATTTTTTAGAATAGATTTGGTAATTTTTAGCTGGATAATTTTAATTAGCACATTTTAAATTCATAAATGAAGAAATTTGCATGTTTTTATTAATCCAAAAAGAGTAAAAAATCTGTTAATTAATTTCAGTTTTGGAAAACCTATTATAACTTATGAATCCATATTTTTTTAAAGTAGTTGCTAAAAACGCATCATTGCCCAAAAGTATCATGCCATAAGAAAAAAAAAAAAGAAAAACGTATTCGTTGGCGCGAAATGTGCACGTATGAATAATGGCGTCCATTTTATGTAAGCGAGAATGTATGTATGTAACATTTATTTCATGGCTTCCTACAATTCTTACGATTGTTTATTAAATATACAGATAGGTTCTTCAATAACTATCTTCTATCTTCTATATATATAAAAGGAAAAACTGACTGACTGACATATCAACGCACAGACCAAACTACTAAGGCTAGTACCGTGAAAATCTTCATACGGGTTACCTTTACGCTGAAGGCGAGCACTAAGGAAGGGTTTTTAGAAATTTATCCTCAAAGGTAGTGAAATGGGGGATGAAAGTCTGTTGATCACGCACGAAGCCGCGGGGAAAGCGCTTTTTTTATCTACATATATAGATATACAAATATTAAAATGTCTTTGCTCTCAAGAGATAGAACCGTTAATGTACGCAATAAACTATGTATTTTAGCGCCCAAAAGTAATAAATTTCACTCGTTAACTATATTTATTCTTTTAAAGTACACACCTTGCATTTACCTTACCTTATTCTACCTTAAGTGGTTGTGAACTTCAAATGGAGTCCAAAAATGGAAGTTTTGTCAGCTGTTAACTTTTAATAAACAGGAAGAAACAATCTGTTTGACATTTACGAGTCAATAAAGAAATGGTTTTTATTTTTAATTTCTGCTGCAAAATTGTCGGATGTTAATTTATTTAGTGCTATGCCTACTTGCATTAAATTCATAATTTATATTGCATTTATATACTGGAATTACTGACTTTGTGGAAAAGGGAGAAAAATACAATTTTTCCTCAAATCTGCAACCATTGAACTCACCCTGTGTCCGCCTATAAATTTCATTTCAATAGAGCGTAATTTCCATCGAAACCCTTTTTCAACATGGTATAATATATCCTCCTTTATATCTAATTACCATGGTCACTCTAAGGACGCTACGCAGATGAGTCAGTGTAGCAGGGAATTCCTGCAACCGAACACCGCTTGTGTCATCGAGACGGGCGTCAATTTAGCTTTCCGTAATTATAATTAAGGATACCACTTGTGTGAATTACTTCCACTTTTCGGCATTAGGAGGAAATGGGGCGATTGAAACAAAGACTTTTGGAGAATTACATTAATTGCCTGTTATTATGTTTTGTGGACTCTTTGTCACATTGTTTAACCTACATATGATTGTAAAATTACGTTACAGGAAACAATGACACATTGAAGTGAAAATCATTGACGTTAAATTAAACGTCACAGTGAAACATTTCCGATAAAAAGATTTATAAAAACTACTGAGTCATCTTGAAGTTCATCATATTCAATTCAAATTCAATAAATAATTGTGATTAATTCTGTCGTTGGCACTACATCTCCGTTATCGATCTTATAACACATTCAATCAAACCAATATACTTTTCTCCTCACTCAAAAATAATTATTTCCCTCAGAACGAACCCTTACAAATTACAATTGAGAGGTCAGTGATATTCGAACTCCTAACCTAGTTCATGAACTATTCCACTTAGCTCAGCGACACAATAACAAACACAAAAACTAGTGAAAGTAAACAACGACACGACCGAATTATTAGTTAACGCAATTATGCTAATGGCCGCTTGGTACCACCCCGAATGGGCAGAGTATTAAATAGCACATCACAGAAGGAGTGGTAAGGTGCGTTCATACGTTATTACGAGCTTTGAAACTATTATCAACAATTTATTTTATCTTGATACTCGAAACATATATTAAGGTTAACAAGATATTAAAAAATCTGAACTTTTAACTAATGAAACGAGTGAAAACATACAGAACAAAGTTACTGGTACTTTTAAATATATATTTTTTATGTTATGAATTAGCACACGGGTAGTCTACCTGCTGGTAAGTAGCTACTGAGCCCACGAGATCTGTAATCACAGTGCTACTCTAGAAGACATAGAACGAATGCCTCGTGGTTTGCGTATGCTGGTTATCACACCCTTACACCGAAACCCAAGTAATGCGAACACTACTGTTTCACGGCACAAATAGGTGTGATGGTGGTAACGATCTAGTAGAACATATTCATGTTCTACCACCCGTTATGATGATGACCCTACACGATTATAATTGTCGATTTAAAGAATGTACATTTTTATGATTATGTTCCTTCAAGTCAGATTTTTTATTCGTACAGTCGTGAACAATTGATTAAAGTATTTTTGTTATAATTGTTTTGAAAACCAACGGTATACTTTTTGAGTAGTCCCGTCATGGATATAATATGTTAGGTAACTAGTTTTATATTATTTGTATGTAAACTTTTTGAAATTTCGGAACGTGGTAGTTCGGTCAGCTTGCCACGTTTTATGCGCGTGCAAATGGAGCTTAAATAAATTTGTTAGCCGAGTTAACTATGAGGCTGACTCACTGGTTATTAGTTAATTTAACATGGAAGCTAGGTGCATAATTCGTTAGTGGAAACAATACCTACATACTTTAGTACTAGCGATGGTCACGCGATGCTAATTTTAGCAGTGGCTTGACGTCAATTTGTCAATTTGTTGGTTGATGTTTATTTGTTTCATATTAAATATTCTATTTATAACACCACCATGAATGAAGTATATCTGGACACACAAAGCATTATTAACTTGTCTTAAACAAGTTTCCTTCAATTTACAAGAGATTTAAGGAATGCGTAAAAGTAAAATAAACTTTACAGAGACGATAAGAGTGCAATTTAAACAAAATAATTAAGATAACGAGCGAAGATTTGCGCCCATTATAATCGTTTGGAACGCGACCGGGTAGCAAGAAGAAAGTTATTTCAAACTGGTCGCAGCCATTTAACACAGCCTTTGAAGGTACCTTCACACTGCATTTGCCGTTTATGTAAAACATAAAGTAAGGCGGACCACACACGAAATATAAGAGAATAATTTAATTAATAAATAAATTAATATATAAGTAGGACAACATGCGCTTCCTGCGTCTCGTGTGTTCTTGTTGTTTTATATGTGAAAGTTATACATAAATATTCAGTTCCATACATCTGGTGAAATTTTAATTATTGATCACCGTACAAGGAGTGATAAGTCGCCGAACGAGTATAATTTTTGCAACAGTTTAACAGTTATTAATTGCCTGGTAAAACAGTCATGTTGACAAATCGGGTATGGGTGAGCAAGAGAAATGGATTTCGATTTTACACGGAATAAGGTTTCTTAACAACATTGATCAAACAGACTTAATCGTAGGTTCGTACCGCTGGCCGCCTTTTTCTTATTTTCATGTTACGATGTACATGGGATGCAGACTACCTGATCGTGATTGGCTACTGCAGCCCATGTTATCTTACAGATGCGGTCCTACTTCTGAGGACATAGATTGAATGCCTTGAGTTCTGCATATGCTGGCTATCACACCCTTACACCGAAACACAAGTATTGTGAAACCTACCGTTCCACAGTTCAAATAGGCGTGATGGTGGTACCTCACCAGACGAATATATTCATGTCCTACCACCCGTAAGATGTTTCCAGACAAGAAAAATATCAGAAAAATTCGTCGCAACGCAGGATTTCGAACCTGCGACCTAACGTTTCGCAAATCAGCAAATCACCATCTGCGAAACGGAGGTCGTCAGGTGATTGTGTGGGATATTCAAGTTTTGTTCAAAATTTTGCATAGTCAATCTACAATAGAACTTAAAACGTCGGAAATACGGTGTATCTCCAAAAGACCATAAAGTGTACTGTGGTGTATTCTCAAGTAGTCGTCCTTACGGCGTCGTCTCGACACCCGCGGTCCTTTCACTGGCTGCGCATAGCACCGCGGTAGTAAGACCAGCAATACGTTTTCCGATGACTGTACCGCTGTTTGTTTATTTGTAGATGTAGAACCGATACGATAAAAGGGAGGACCAATAATTGGCTTCCATGTGCTCAGACTAATCATATATTTTTGTATTAATATATTAATAGCTATTGGTTTTACACTAAATAAATAATTAAACTCGGGCAGATTTCTTTTCACATTTGATATTTAGTGTTTAGCTAATATAAGCTAAACTTGAAGCACCCGATTATTGTCCAGAGGCATAGCGCCGCATTTGTGGAATTGGTTACTGATGTCATGCGCGCAGTAGCCATTTATCACCATGTGGACTGTTAGCCCGTGTGCTACTTCATAACGTGAAAGAGCAGAACAATTAAAAAACTAAAACTTCACAATTTACTGTTATTTATTTTATGATACCGCTGCATGCCAAACAGGCACACGTGTCGCCCGATGGTGAGCGATCAAAGTTAGTTTTATTTTATCATATATATATATATAACTCACTGACATACAACGCACAGCCCAAACTAATAGCGCTATGAACTTGAAATTTACACACGAGTTCCTTTTACAGTGTAGGTAGGAACTAAGGAAGGATTTTGTATAATCAACCCGTAAGGTGGCGAAAAGAGGTTTGAAAATTTACATGGCCATTCATTTGAGAGACATTTCGTCTATAGATTCTTTATCATAATAATCTGTAGGTACTCCATATTCGTAAAACACATTGCCATTGAACAAAATTGTCATCAATACAGCCTTTTTCACGGAGACCCATAATTTTAATATAATTATTAAGCGCGCGGTTATAAAAAAGGAAACGAAAGTGCGCCCACAAAATTACTGCAAACGAACAGGTTTAAAAATTCTTAAACCAACATTTTCAAGACTTTCCGTAAATAAATGAATACCTCAACGTATTAAGCCTTAATACTCGTGGCGGGTAAAGAATCACTCTCGTTAAGTTTAATCGATGACGATGTCACACTGGCTTCCTTGGAACAGCCTCCGCGGTTTTCGTGCTCGATTGAACTGTAATTAATGTGTTTATAATTATACGATACTATATAGACGTTGGGTTGTGCTTCATCTCCCGATTCGGCGTATTTTTATGAAGTAGACAATGTAAGGTTCGTCGGTCTATTATTATCGACGCCTGCAATATTATATTGTACATTTTGTGAAGTTACTATGAATCAAAAGAAGTTTTGCAATAACTGTAATAACTAGGTCTGAACGCGTTTTACCTTTTTTTTTATGAAAATGAGAGTATCAAACAGGAAATCAGTCACCTGATGTTGAGTGATCACTGCAGCCTATGACAACTATAACCGAATCGATACAGTGCCATCGTTCTGTTCAAAGTTGGTCACAAGTGCGTTGCTACTCTTGAGGGCTAAGATGGTCGCCTTATGTATCCTGTGCGTGCCGGCTGCCACACCCTCTAAGCTGAAACAAGGCCAGTAGCAACCATCAAAATTTTTCATAAACTAGTCAATGTAGTGCGAACTAAAATGTAGTCAGTGTTTAATGATAACAAATTTGAACACGGCACTTTTGCTTCGTTTATCCAAATATATTTAACAAAGTTATTAAATAATGTTTTTAAATGTCATACACTTTTATAAAATGATCCATGTTGATTTGAAATTCGCAGTTATGTGGGTTGGCGGCGGTTGACGGGTGGTAGAACATGAATCTGTCCGACTGGGTCGGTACCACCGTTACACCTACTTTTGCTGTGAGACAGTAGTGTTTGCATTATTTCTGTTTCGGTGTAAGGGTGTGATAGCCAGCATACGGAAAACATGAGGCGTTCGTTCTATGTCCTCAAGGGTAGCACCGCATCTATGATGACGGATGTCATGGACTGCAGTAGCTACTTACTAGCAGGTAGACTGCATGTCCGTGTGCTACTTCATAAAATAAAAAAAAGTTATTATCCTTCATTAGCAGAAACATAAAAACGCCCTCGAAATATGACGCAACGGCCGACAAGTATTTTATGAAAGAACGGACAAAGATCAATCGGTTAATCAATCAATATTGACCAAGTGGCACAAGTTTTTATTCGGCTCGTTAATATTTACGAGGGCGAGAGGTGATTAGCGCCATATTTGTTTATGGGCGGGGCGGCGTTGTCTGTGGTGGTTAAAATAAAATTAATGGTAGGTTACGATATTAAGTTTTTCTTTTCACCGGACAATTTCCGCGTACCAAGGGCGACCGGTGAGCGTAATCGAATTCAATTATGAAGTGAGCAAGGGTATGGAAATTAAAGCGGCAATAAAATAACATTATACTTACATGGCTATCTAGTTTAAATTTATGAGGCCCGCGAGCGGCACACCTCGTTAATCGATCCGACAAATAATGTGACACACAATAAAAACGGTAAAGTATTGGTGCGGTCGCTCGCCGCGCTGATAACGTTGCGTAAAATCTGCTCTCCGAATGTTATTCCAGATGACACTAATTTAATATTAAGTCTGAGAACTTTTAAGTAGCACACGGGCTTGCAGTCTACTTGCTGGTAAGTAGCTACTGCAGCCCATGACATCTGTAATAACAGATGCGGTGCTACCCTTGAGGTCACAGATCGAACGCCCCGCGTTCTACGTATGCTGGCTTTCACACCCTTACACCGAAACACAAGTAGTGCGAACACTACTGTTTCACGGTACAAATTCGTTTCGCCGCGGGAATCGAACCCACGTTTCGCAAAGTGGCTGATCACCGTCTGCGCCACGGGGGTCGTAAGAACTTAGATTTACCTAGCGTAAGGACAAAAGGCGTTCGATTTTGGTTCTTAAAATCATTTGTGATTAATATTGGTGATGGATGTTAGGAGCTGCATGTACTTCATTCATAACATACCCAAAGTTTCAAATCAACCGTTTGTCTGTTCAAAAACTAAAGTATGTCATGTTGTCGTGGAATGGGAACGCTACACAGTTAACATCAAACGAGGAGGCGCATTATTCATCAAACCTCCTCCGAAAATGACGTCACGCCGCACCTGACATTTCCTGTAACACGACACTAACCAATAAGTAATTTGGGAAAAGTGACCGTTCAGAACTAGTCCCGTGACTCACACGGCTGGAACTGGCGCGGGATAATTTGTTTGACAACGGTCGCTTGTCACATGCGTGTTGTCATGTATTGCTAATAGTAAAGGATGCGTTGTGATTTTGAAATTTTGTATTCCTTGCGGTGGATGAGTTCTTAACAATTTTTTAATTTCATTGTCATGTTTATTGTTTTACGTTACAAAGTTGCTAGAATTGGTGGTAGAATCTGTCCAGGTACGCCCGGGTGATTACCACCACCACATCTATTTCTACTGTGAAATAGCTCTTATGAGTTGTGTTTCAGCTTGAATGGTGTGGCAGCCGGCACGCACTAGATACATGAGGCGACCAACTTAGCCCTCAAGAGTAGTAACGCGCTTGTGACCGACTTTGAATAGAACGACGGCTCTATTTAAGGCCGGATACGGTTGTTATGGACTGTAGTGGTCACTTAACATCAGGTGAACTCAATGCCCGTTTGCTACTCTAAAAATTTTATTTAAAAAAAAAAAGTAGAACAAAAGTTGACAGTGAACCTCATAAGACAAGGCTGTATCATAGTAATGTACTACTAAAGTTAAACTAAAAGATTGATTACAGATTATATAGCAGCTTGTGACACCGATTTATTGTGCCTAAGCGGAGATTTAAAAAAAATTAGCAATATTTAAAAAGCTAAATATATATAAATAGTTACGTCTAAAACTTGTTTTACTGACACATTGACATTGATTTTATCTTAATTCTCAAGCTAATAACACATGCCTTACACAATCTTGCTTATTTTCGTAGCAAATTAAACCTTCCAAGAAGATACCGCCTGCTAAGTAAAACCAAAACAAAAAGGGTAGATACTTCGTAGGTCAAGAATAGAGCTAATTCGCTCGAACCTCGCGGCTCGCTGCGCGTGTTATTATTACTTATATCAGCGATTCTCAAAGTTTTGCAAACAATTTACCACCAACCCAGTAAATTCAGCAAAATATTCTTTTATCTATCTTAGTATACTAAAAGTAAAATAAAATACATTGGAATGTTCAATATAGGTATACAATGTAATTGAAGTGTTAAAAGCAAGTAAATATTTCCGATTTGGTATTTTGGTCTCGTGGTCCGATACCAGGTCGCAACCCACCGGTTGAGAAACGCTGACTTGCACCACGCACGAGCCCATAATTTCCACTCGCTCCAAGTAAATCTCTGGCATTAAACGATTTGATTTTAGAAACTACGAGTTGGCGGGCTTTCGGGCTATTATTGTGCCAATGATCCTTCATGTTACAAAATTACATTCGGTTATGATATTACTAGCCGCGCGCTCAATGGGATTTCTCGTCGGCTAGACCACAATGAATCAACATCACGGATTTCCAAACAAACTTTCATCGTTTGTTTAACCTGATAAAAAGATCGATTTCCAATAATACTTTCCAAATGCTCACCTATTTAGTACAAGGAATTCATCGGTTTAGACCGCGCTGTCTTCCAGACAGTCAGATTAACCAGATAGCCACGAAACGTAAAACTTTTACCGACTGCCGCCGCCAGGTTACTTACCTCTCGTACACAACAACAACTTTTAACCCACATAGAGAATAGCTGTACGATTTACGATAATGATTGCTGCTATAAAGATATTGACACATGAAGTTAGCTGGCATTCAAGAATTTTCCAGTCACGACTAACCGAGTTCAGCGGATTTATTGTAATACGAGCTTTTGCCCGCGACATTGTACGCATTTTATATGGTCTATTATTTGCGCAATCACGTGTTCCTGATAAATTTCATAAAAACTGTTTGAGTTATTACGGGACATACCTACAGGCAGATATTTTGAAAATGGTAGAATTGACGTCAGTGGGTCTTAAAATGAATGTTGCATCACAAAATTCACAAAAAAATTAGTATACAGGCAGACTACAGATTTATATAGTAGTAAGTAAAAGTATACCGATAGATATAGTAGTAGAGAAGTATAGATAAATACAAGTTTACAAAGAGCGGCCGCTTGTTTCGTAACGCGGTTCTAAGAACGCTGGGCCATTTCTTTTCTGGATCGTTACTGTCACTCAGTATTGTTACTGGTTAACTTCGGCCGGTGTTTATTTTAACCGCGAACTTCTAGTAGAGATTCGTGGTAGGGATCTTAAGGTAAAGCTGCGAGTAACTATGCTTCCACTTACGGAACGTGAATTCTAAATTGTAATGCATGTGAAGGATATTGACAATTTACAATAAAGTATATTATTTATATAGACTTAGCCTACAATTATTAACACCCGAGAGGTAATTAATTAAATATGAGAAATCTGATGTTAATCAAATCAAAAACATTATTATAAATATATTAACACTACTACGATGCTATAAATACATAACTAATCGAAATTTCCATTGTTGTTTGCTACTATTCCAACATGGCCGCCGCAGTGCATCGGACGGTGACAGCTGACGCGCGACGGCGCGCTTGACAGCTGGATAGACGTCCGAGAGCCATGCGGTCGGTTTCCTCCATTTTGTGTTTTGGAAATTTAATTTTTTGTAATGTTGTGGTTAAC
>DWIE01001651.1:0-10323 GCA_018248235.1 Choaspes benjaminii
CACTACCTGTTTTTTTTTTAGAAAACTACAGTAGCAAATGGGCATGCAGTTCACCTGGTGTTAAATGACTACATACAGCCCATGACAACTGTAACCGAATCAATACAGACCTATCGATCTGTACAAAGTCGGTCACAAGTATGTTGCTACTCTTGAGGGCTAAGTTGGTCGTCTCAATTATCGTGTGCGTCCCGGCTGCCACACCCCTCAAGTTGAAACACAACTCATAAGAGCTGTTTCACAGCAGAAATAGGTGTGGTGGTGGTACTCACCCGGGCGAATCTAGACAGATTCTACCACCGACGCTATGTTGCTACTGCAACCCATGTCATCTGTAATCATCTGTCATCTGTATATGCGGTGCTACTCTAGAGGACATAGATCGAATGCCTCGTGTTATGCGTATGCTGGCTAACATACCCTTATCACACAATCACAAGTAGTATGAACACTACTGTTTCCGGCACAAATAGGTGAGTGGGTGGTGCCAACCCAGTCGAACATATTCATATTATTCCACCTGTTACAGTATAAAAATATATAAAATATATACAGCAATAGTTATAGGTAAATGGTTGTGTCAAGAAAAGGTAACTCAAAGGCGAATGGAGTCTATTTTCAGCACTTTCTATAAATCTAATTTGTTATTATGTCTTTGAAAAGTGTATCTAATTAGTGTTACACTTATAAAGTTTTTATTTTGTTTATATTAAATTTGTTGTGAAAAAGCCTTAAATAAATAAATTAATTAAATTATTGCTTTAGAATACAAGTCTTCACTTGCAAAATGTGGGTAGTCTTAAAAGACTGCAGATTTATACACATTTTTAATTTTCTACAAACAATATGTTTTACTATACTGCTGATAAGCTAGTTTTGAAAAGCTCTGTTATTATCGTAGACGAAACAAGCGCAGTAACCCAACTGACAACAATAACGTTCGGAGTAGGGTAAGACTGAAGCTCCTACAATAACGGACAATAACACCTTAATCAACTTACAGAGACAAATTTTTAAAGTATCTTAAATTGATCTCTCGTATATAATTTCCGGGATTCAGTAGATGTTAGTTTTATAAGCTAGGTAAGTACTTACCTCACTAACTACTTTAATAAGTACTTATTTGTGTACATCATCGTTCACGCGATGCAAACCACACTCAAATCTAATAGGTAATCAAACGTATGTCGAGTATACGTTATAGGGTAACGGACGCCATCGCTCCACATCAAAGTGCTATCGGCTTCCGGAGCAGTGACGGGTTATCGGGCGACCTCCGAAATTCCCGGCAATTAGTTGCGCGCGCCGACCCTCCCGCTTCTGTTCACCACTTCCGCTCCCGACACCTTCAGACGGTTGGAAGCAAACAAGCGTGTTTGACGGTTACACTCCAAACACGTTATCTAGAAACACAGAACTCGGGAATGTCACGCCGCGCTCGCCATGCTCGCACACGTTTATTACCTTATTAACAGCCTGTTCCATTCGGAGGGTTAGAGGAATCTTATTATGTAGTCTAGGTTATTTAATTCGATACAACTTCAGCGTTAGTATTATGTTATCGCGTTTAAAGTAGCCGTTGAATCGGAAGTGCGGCATGCCCTAAATCGTGGTCGTCTCGAGCATTATTATCTGTGTGGCCGGTGGGTAGGTACTTATGCTTGCCCACTAAATAAATACGTAGAACATGAATGAACGTTTGCTGGCGGATCGGAGTCGAGCGCGCACTTCCGGCGACTTGTAATAAGGACATCAAGCGATAAGACGCCTGCACACGACGTCAGTAACTTGCCCCACAAATAAACGTTCCATTCACATTCAAGATTGTTTTGATCATTTTAAATAATAAAAATAATAAACATAATCAAAACTGTTTGAAATTAAGCTAAACTGTTACGTTAGTACATAGTGAGTCTCTTAAGTAATAATTTAAGTGAAATTGGATATATAAATGTTAACAATAACCAATATGTATTCACATATGCTATATGCAAATATCTCTCAGGTAGGTACAACATATGGAGTTTAATTACAATCGATAAGAAGTAATTAATTTACATTATATACAAGTAATCTTTATCAATATATGTTCAAGATTCACGTATAATATCCACTACAACCCTATAAGTTGCCTCAATAAACTCCGAAACGTTGTGTACCTGTATACACTATACGTTGAATTTACCGCCGAAATACCTAGGTGCAGTAGTATAGTATGAAGTATTCTAACATTTAAGGGTCCGTTCGCGTAAAGTTTCCCAGACAAAACTATAGAATTCAATACGACATGGGAATACAATCAGCGACTTCGCGTCACATAACCGGTCATTCCCAGCTGCCAATTGAGGTCCCCTGTAAATGTATTGCGGTGTTGCTTCATCAATTTGGTAATTACGGGCTTATAACTAAAATAATAAATTAGAATGCGGGTATCAGCAGTGGAATTGGGGCAATGTTTTGGAAGCGGCGCTATCGCACTGCGTCAGCGCTGCTCGGTGCTCGCGGCTCGCTGCTACGTAGATGTTACTGGCGTCATGCTCGTGCAACCGCACCACGGCGATACAATTTCGAAACGGGAGAGTCTAAAGAGGTCACCGGATAAGATTACGGTTAACTGTGTAAACAAACCGTTTACATTGATAACTTGCTAGCATTTCTGCGATGGCGCCTATGACGTTCTACAATCGAATGATTTTGTGTTATTTCGCCCGTAAATAAGCCACTCTGAAATGAATTGCTACTGACAATAATGGTTAAAAGAAACCGCGCGGTATTTTGCATTATTTTGTTTTTAGTACTGACCTTTGGTACCTACGCGTATACAAAGTCATAATGATACACATTTTATTTCCCTTTTTGCGCACCAAATTCATATTCTTGTACAGATCAGTTTTCATTTACATTAATTCAAGCTAATAACGAATCATAATTTGTCGGAATTTCTGCTAAAATAACATTTTTATTTGATGAGGAAGGCAAACAAGCAGACGGGCCGCCAATCTGTTATCTATATAGGGAAAGAATAGTAAAGTTTATCAGTAGTGATCAGTAGAGATCCCACCACCCCGTCCATTTCTAATGTGGAATAGCTTTGGTAAATTGTCTTTCAGCTTGAAGGGGTGCGGCAACTGGCACACATAGGATACACGAGGTGACCATGTCACCACTCAATAGTAGCAACGCACTTGTGACCGATTTCGAACAGGATGATCGGTATATTTTTAGTCGGTTATGGTTATCATGTGCTGCAGTGGTCACTTAATATCAGGCGTACTGCTTGCCCGTTTGCTACTCTAATTTATATTTAAAAAAGTAAAAATGTCCGTCTTCCTTCCCTTCTTCTCTGCTCCCTTATGGAAACAGCTCTCATTTAAGGCGATTTGCCGTAGTCACCGCGTTACGCTATCAATGTAAGTGACCGTAGTAAGGTGTATGGATTTTCACAGTGCAATGCTGCTGGCAGGCTAGAATTGGGTTAATGATGTTCTAAACCCAACGCTAACTGGATAAAACATGTAAAAATATTGGCATAAGAAACATTATCACACTACAACAGCTGGGGTAGACAAATAATATGAATTATGTAACGAACTACAATCGTGTATTGATTTTTTTTTAAATATTTTGTATCATGACAACACATTTTTTTATCCATGCGAACGATGTCACGGGTCAAAGGTAATATCTAGTTACATATAAATCAGTTATTAGTTTTTATTTGCAGGTGATACTTGCGCATCCCAACCATATCAGCATGAGTCAATGTAAATGCTACCTAATAATCTCGATATGAACCGATGACTCATCAGGACCTTTTAACATCAATGACTTAAATGATTTCTTAGTATGACGGATATTCGAAGCTGTGACTGATACAGAGTACCTACCACACATTCATATCTCTGTTCTGTTAAAAGTCGTCAGGGTCGCACCCTATGATCTTGAATGATGATTCCGAAAATACTCTATATGTGTCATTATTTCACAATGTGGCGTTAGCGGCGTCCTTACTGTATGAGTAATATATATAATCCTCATGAATCTTTACACAATACCCATTGATTCACCATTACCATACAAGGTCACCAGCGGTCTTCCCGCAGCTTCGCTCAGGTTGTAGTTGAGTTATGATGTCCCATTATATTTTTATCTAAATCCTAATTTTCACCGCTCTATCTTCAAACATTACGATTTTTTATACAAACTTTCATGGCCTTATTGACCACTTCAGGAATTGAATTTCCATAAATCCTTTTTGTTCAACTACTGTGTAAAAGGAAACCGCATTCAAAATTTCACTTTCCTAGCTCCAGTAGTTTGTTTTATGCATTGATATGTCTATCAGATTTTTGGAAATTCAAACCGTAATACGTAGAAAAAGGGAAAAAAACTTTGTGTAATGCGTACAGAAGATTATTGTATTCTTTTTCATGTATGATGTATGACACGTGTCTACTTATGGTAGGCAGAACATAAATATGTGAGGGTGGTACCGACACCGTCACACCTATTTGTGTCTTGAAACAGTAGAACAGTAGCGTTCGATCTACTTGTGTTCCGGTTTAAGGGTGTGATAGTCAGCATACGCAGAACACGAAGCATCCTCAAGAGTAGCACCGCATTACAGATGTCATGGGCTACAGTAGCTATTTACCAGCAGGTAAATCGGTGGTAGAATCTATCCAGATTCGCCCGGGTGAGTGCCACCTCCACACTTATTTCTGCTGTGAAATAGCTCGTATGAGTTGTGTTTCATTTTGAAGGGTGTGACAGCCGGCACGCACACAATGAGGCGACCAACTTAGCCCTCAAGAGTAGCAATGCATTCGTCTCGCCGTTGAATTCAAATCCGCGCCCTCACGATTCGCAAACCGGCTCATCGCCGTCTACGCCCCAGATGTCGTCGCATTATTTTATTCCTCAATTATTTTCTTTACTTTCAAAACTGCATATTATAATATCAGTTAAAATGGAATCAGTTACTTATTTCGACATGCAACGCACTCTTATCATATTTACTACTAATTAATTGTATATGAACGAGCTCAATACGCTAGTAATCGGTGACAAATCGTATTGCGTAAGTCTTCTAGTAAATAGTAGAAGAAATTTTATATGAAATAAAGTTTTCTAGTTGCGGACAATCTAGTACTAGACTAGGATTACCCATTCGGTATTTTTATTGGCAGGGCAAATGGTCGGACGCCATTGTCGTTTATCGGGCGCCTGCAATCCGCGCTGACCCCGCGATATCCTCGATCTACATTACCCCTCACCCCGCCGACTTGAACAAAAGCGACGTTCGATTATGAGCTCTACTGCGCCGTCTTAGAGGCTAAATTGGAGCGATCTGGGCAGAAGCGGGAGCATGAATGAAACGGCTTGTGAATGAGCGGACTATGTCCCGCAGGCGATAAGAGCTATCGTTGGGGCCAGCTGACGGTCCATGTTGACAAACCCTGTTCCACTTTCGTTCTACCCGTGCCGACTTAGCCTTATCGATGGACTTAATGTCGTCGTTGCTCAGTAACGTTCAATTTTTATCCCCTTTGTGCATTGTGTTATTTAAACCATAAGTCTACAGTGAATTTTCTGAGAATTTGTGCACTATTCAAGTACTGAGTACTGCAAAATACTGTACACAAATGACTGTATTTATTGGTATTACCTGCCATTATACCTAGTAGTTTGCAATTGCCAATAGCATCGTTAAAATTTTTGTTGACTATAATTATCTATTTCATTTAAAAAATGTTTAGTCAACACAAGCTTTTCTTATTGCCAGTGAGCTAAGAACGACGTAGGTAGCTTCCCACGTAGTCGGATTAGTGACCAATCACAATGTCAGGAATCGTATCACCCCGAACCTCTTAATCTACATTCGTCAACATCTTCCCAGAAGCATACGATCGCATAAGATAATTATAAATGCTACCAGAAATCGATGGCGCGCGATATGTTTTAGCCACGACTTCCTAGCGGTTTTCATACACAATATAAACCAAGATGCTACTACTAACCACTACACTGACACATTTAAAACTATAACATAGAACATTTACTTATGGAACAAAATATTCGACCTTATATAAACAATCTTAATGATTTTCCACAATTGGTCATATATTTGTGAGTACCGCATCCCCGCCTATTTCTGCTGTGAAGCATAAGTTGTGAGCGCCGGCATGAATAAGATTCACAGGCAACCAGTTTACCACGCAATAGTAGCAACTTAGATGAGACCGGCCTCAAACACAACTATGATCTGTTTGCAGCCAGTCAGGGATGTCATGTGCTACTGACACCAAGTTAAGGTCGTTTGATATTCGCGATTACTTTAAAAAAAGTGGATGTGGATGTAGCGAAGAGGATTTATATTTACATTGTCTATTTAAGAGCTTTATTTCTAGGCACATAGACAAGTAATAATACTGTAGTTTATCCAGTTGGTAGAAAGTTTTTTCATTAAAGTCTCCAAGATTTGAAATATTTTGATATGTATCTATAATATATATAGCTTCCTCATCTAAATAAATGATACATGTAAAGCCTTTTTTCATTCTAAGCTGCAGAATTTTAACTCATGAGTATCTAACATATAGGAGGTTGTTTTTGGTTCCTTAACTTTATTAAGTTAGAACTTTGTGTTAACTCAGTTCGACATCAGGAAGTAATGTGTAGTGCCACTTTAAAGCTGGCCTCTGATATAAAAATGGCTCCTCCTTTCTGTCACATCTGCTACAAATTTCGTCTTAAATAAGCAGTGTAGACCAAACTCGGATGCTTAGTGTTCCTGTTTTTGGAAACTTCAGCTTTGTCTACTTATTTGTCGACCAGCATCAGTCCTAGACCTTGATCGGGGTAGACCGAAATTGTCTTTCCAGGCTAAATTTAAGGCTAGTCTAGATACTACTAGTCTAGTCCATACAATGAGATTAAGCTTTTAAAAAAGTCGATAGATCTACAGATTTTTCTAGAGGCAATCTAAGGAGATCTAGGGAGTTTTCTGTGTCAGCCTACACTACTCTATTATTATAATCAGATCTGACAATGCAGCCTCCGCGCCTCTCTAAAAACGTCATCAAAATTGTATTTTGTGCTGGAAACTGTTTTGCATTTGGCTATTTGACGTCCCTTCCCATATAGCGGCTCAAGCGAGCGCTCTACTCTTTCTACCCCAGAGCCGGCGCTGGTGCGTTTCTTTACGGCATAGTAAGATATATTTGTGAAACCAGCGTTTTCTTTTTGTTAATGTAGGGGAAATCTTCTAAATATATCCAACTCTTTGGGGGAAAAGTTGGACTAAGTGGGCTTCTTACCCTCTGAAGTCCCTGCGATGGTAAATCTCAGCCACGCGATTCCTAACGTACAGCGACCGTGGCTCTTCCCGAGTGAAACCAGCCTAGTCTATCATGATATTTTTGCTACACGTGAACTGATCTCAGTACTTACTGCGAGTATACTACAATTAGTATATCGGGCTATACAACTGATAGAGAGCAAAGTTAATGTTCATTTTATGGATATTCATTTGTTTCTGGCCGCTGTTGATCAAATATGTCTAAAAGATAAGGCAGGATAAGGACCGAATCCATTATTTCTAAGGTGATCACGATTATAACACTAATGACATTTTCACTACTAAGTATACATAATGGTTACTTGCTTATATTAATATATTACTAACGATATTACTACGCACTTAGTTAACCGTAATTACTGACCTAGTAGCTAAATCATTCTGTAATAGCCGATTAATCATGTACGCATCAAATTAAGTGATTATTATCAAATTACGGTAACTAGTTTGTTCTACATTTTGCGCGTTCTGTGACAAAGCCAACAATAATATACGATTTGCTACATTATGCTTAAAATGAAATATTTGTATGTTTGAATGTCTGTAAATGCCTATAATGTAAATAAATAAATAATAACTGTACATTCTTTGTGCACTAGTTATCTCGTATTTTCTTTTCTTGACTCATTTAATGTTAATGATTTCACAACCATGGGATAAATAGAATTACATGTCTTGTTTTAACTTATCAAACATTTGTTTATGTGAAAAATTTCATAGTCTATTTGAAAAAAAAGAACTCGTTCAATTTCATTCCAAGCTTTATAAGTATCATTTATAAATGGTCGTTAAAATTGATCTTTTTGATATTACGCTGGATAATATCGAGAAACACGACACGTTACAGCAAAAATCAGTAATTGCCTAATAGAGGAGTAAAATAACTGTAATGATGGGGGCGATCAGGATGCTCGATCAATTATAGTATGTATTCACAACTACACCCGTACGGAACCTTAAATAAGCAGTAATTTGAACAGGCAGGGAACTCTCGCGCTCTAACAAGGTTGCCGGCTGCGCGGGCGCACCTGCCGCTCGCACGCGCCGCTCCGCCCGCCCTCCGCCGCGTGCCGCCGCCCTCCGCCGCCTGCAACTAAGTAAACCGTACGATGTTGCCACACCGGTACAACATTATCGAGGAATGCCTCCATTCATATTACTTTTAAAACTCTTTATGCAAGTATCAGTGTCAACGCACCGCTACAAATACCAGTCATTAGGTCCCGTTCGCAATTCCCGACCCTTACATTACCATACTTGTGTCTTTTTCATTTAGTGCCATCTTCGTGACCATTCCTAAACTCAACAAAAAAAAACCACCCATCACCGCAGTTAATTGTTCAAGCCTAGTGGTTTCCGAGCCCATATAGATACTTTAAACTGTATTTATACCGTCACATAAATGAATGATACAATTGATTAAATTATTAAAGATTTTTTATTTTATAACTTAAACATTAAGTTTAATTAAATCTATTATAACATTATATTATGTATCCATGGGCACTTTGAGTTATTATGCGAATCAGTTGATGAGATTGTTAAGGCAATACAAGCGTCATCTGCCTAAAAGTAAATTGAAATCATTTGACATTGATACAATCACGATGGGAAGAAGGCAATCGCGTAGCTGTTAATTCTCGGAAGCATCCGCATTCCAACGGAACATGTTCTTAATATCTAACGCTAGCTGCTCGAAGATAGGTATGAGTCATTTATGACACTGCACCGCAATCATTAACATTCCTCTAAACACTAGTACTTCATCAATCGGCTCGATCCCGCTTCGCCGCAACTCATTGCTGCTCACTATTCGGGTTAGCCGACAAACAAGTTAATAAAACGACTAGTTAAGTGAGATTCCTAACATTTTTCTTCCATCAATGAAAGGCTTCGATTCAAAAACGAGACGTTAGCCCTTGTGAAAATGTTGTACAAGCTAACTTGTTGCTTGTGGTAGACTAATATATTTGACTTTGCTGTAGATTGGTGTAATTATAGTAAGGTACCGTACCATACATAGGTACCATACATAGGTATACCTATGCGTTGCATACTTGTGAAGTCAATAAACAAGTAAAAAACCGTCTTATTGACAGTCCGACAAGCGCTAAGGACCGCGAGCTGGAGGAAATGCATCATAATTATTTGGGTTAATTTCTTTTAAACCAGATTCTAATAAAATTAGAGTACCAAACAGGCATACGGTATTGAAGAGTGTAGCACCCGGCAAACACAGGGTACATGAAGCTACCAAGTTAGGCGTCGAGAGTAGCCACGCACTTGTGACCGATTTCGAACAGAACGATGGGTCTGACTATAAATATAATAAAAGTAGATCACAAATGCGTAGCTACTCCTGATCTTGATCGTCTTATGTCTCCTGTGCATTCCGACTCTATAGGAGATGTCTCCCAGTAGAAATCGGTGGAGGTTGGACTCACCCAGGTAAACCTGTATAAATTCTACCACTAATGCATACCTCATTTTGGATGTTTGTGGGAGATTCTCCCTTCTGGGTACCTTGTTCCATGCTCGCATTTCGACAGTTATTTTTCTGTTTACGCCCTGCACAATCAACAACTGTTATGCAACGTGGTGCATGTGTTCATATGCCTTCGATCAAAGTTTTAAGTGATTAAGTGTAACTAAATGAAAGAGGCCACAGACTAATAGCACAAAGCGTACAATGTATGTACATAGTACTCCGTGTTACATGACGTCGTATGTCGTGTAACCTATGGCACTGAAGTAGGAATAAACGCAATGAATTTAAATTCAAAAGCTTCTCAAACAAGTGATCCAAATGTTGAGTACTTAATGATTTTTTACGGGTGGTAGAACACTTGTGTTCGACTGGGTCGGTACCACCGTCACACCTATTTACGCCGTGAAGCAGTAGTATTCGTACTATCTGTGTTTCGGTGTAAGGGTGTGATAGCCAGTTTCCCCCCTCCTTTACC
>DWIE01001652.1:0-10318 GCA_018248235.1 Choaspes benjaminii
TGCAAAATGCAGAAGCCTTTCGCTTACACGTTATATTTATCGAGGAAAATATTTTTTCAGAGGAATTCATTCCTTTTGCTATTAGGTTCAAGTTTCAAGTTTATTGCCTACAGAAACCTGAAACGAAAATTTTATATCTCACATGAACCACTGCTTTACGATATAATGAATGAAACATGAAGCCTCCAATTTTTGGGACCCAAATCAGCTTGACATATATTTATGTAAACCATGTACGTAAATATATAAAAAGATCCTTCTGAATATATTAGATATGTAGTCGTAAGGCATGAGAAGTATAGATATCAAACTAGTATAATTTATTAATCAATTAGGCAGTTATTCGTAAGTTCAGTGGTCATAAGCGCGACTAACGAGCAAGGGGTTCGATTCCCGGGTCGGGCAAAGCACTGTTAATTTTTCCGTCCGTAAAAATCTAAGTAGTAGCCCGGAGTTTGGAGTGTCCGGTGAATGACAATAGGCTCGGCAATTATTATATGGAACATAACCATACTGGCGCAACGTGGGTGACGTTCACCTATACCTACACTTTCGGGTAAACACAAGCGTTAGTTGTTGTTTTTACTATAATTACTAGTTAACATCTATTTATTGGCGAAGAAACCATTAATCTAATATAGTTTTCACCGACCAGTCAAACACTGAATGCGCTACATACTAATTGATGTGTTCGTGTAAATGTGTTTACTAATATAACCAAAAAATCTTATCCATCGTCATAAGCAGGTAAATAACACTAATTAACTGCCTATTTGGCAATTCTATGATAGAAAAGTATACATGTTGTTTTCCTAATCTTAATTCATTGTTTATTTGTTGATAAAGTTATTTATTAAGATTTAGAAGACTGTTTAAACGCATCACACTGCTTTTGATGTCGATAAATGTTATATTATATAATTTCTTTTACCATCATAACGCGTACATCTGCTCATAGATCGACATAGCTAATAATTATTTTATAGGGTATTATTTATTGTTTATTGCTTAAACATTATGGAATATTTAATTGACTAAAACAAAATGGTTTGTAGGTTTAAAAATGTGGATGCCCAGAACTTTACTCTTATCTTTACATTGAGCCCAATGCATCTAAATATTAAATAAGTATAGTACATTTTATGCAGACAGGACGATTAACTGGAACGTCCGAAATACTGTATATTACTCAGAGTTAGCAAATGGGGTTTTTATTTAAACAAGAAATGTAATGCAGACGTTGCAGCTTCCACAAACAGTGTAAAATTGATTACACCAAATACAGATTAAAATAATATAAATAGTACATTAGAGTCAAACATTATGGGGCAGTTAGGTTACGACTAATCTCTTTTAGAACAATAAAATATAGTTACTGGACGGCTAAGGCATTGATGTCTATTGTATTCAAATAATAATAGCAATAAAAGATAACTCACACAGACTGACCTCTGATGTAGTATATCTGTAACCCTCCTAAAACCGTATCTGAATTAAGTAAACGATTGTTCCACGCGACGAAATAATATTTAAATTAATTGATACTTACTAATTGCAGTTTTGGTGCGCACGTTTCGGGAGTAACACATGGGGTGAAGGATCGCCCAGTAGCGGTCCACGGAAACTGCCACCAGGCAGAAGATGCTGATAGTGCACAGCATCACTAGAAGCGACACCGTGAACAGGCAAGCGTGCAGGTTCCTCGGCAATCCTACTGAAGCCAATATCGCGAACGGAATCCCGAGCAAACCGACCAACAAGTCCGCCACAGCTAGAGACACTATGTAATAATTCGTCCGCCGTCGTAATCTTCTATCACGACGGAACACGTGAATCACCATGGCATTCCCGACCACTGCCACCAATGCCACTATAATTTCAAGAGTCGTGTATGTCGCATGCAGCTCTGGTGTCGGCGACCGATGAGGTGCAGGTGCGACCGAAGTCGCCATAGTTATCATTTCTTCAGTCATGGCTAACACCGCAACTTTTTTGCTGCTTCACATTACGTTATCCTCAAATATATCAGGAATTTAAACAGTAATAAATCAGGAAACATTTTTATTAGCTAGTTTAAATATTATTTCTAACGCGAAAAGTTTTCACGAGACTAAAATATACACGAAGCTGTAGATTAGATTGTAGCGAGTTACATTTCCCGGGAAATTTAAACTTATTTTAAAATACATCACAAACGGAAGAGAACCTAAACATTTCCATCTGATATAGCACGTATTTAGAGTTCAACGACAGATCCGGAGTTAGTATTATCCTCGCGGTAGTCTGGTTTAGTCGGATTATAACGATAATCGGTTATCAGCGGTGGCATCGCGAGTCCGCGAACGTTCGAGCGTGTCCCGCCCGCGAGGCGTGCTTCCCACCACTGCGGGAACAGCTCGACTCGTGTTGGCGCGAAACCGCCGGCCGCTGGGACGCGCGCCCTACGCTGCCGCGCACTTGTTGCGGCCGCAAACTACCTTACCCTTGACAACGAAATTGAGCCGCCTTGTAGGTGTAACGAACGTGCGATCAACGCCGTTATTATTCTTATATTAAAACTTTTTACTTACAGATTATCTTTCTATGTCATTTTATATAGAAATTAAACACAGAATGCGTTAAGTAGAATGTTATATTTGTCGATATATTAAATTTAACTATGTCACATTACATGTTTTTTGAATGTGTTGTATCTTATTTTAGCCCCGAATTCTATATTTTTTATGTTGTCATATAATAATGCCGTCAATACGTAATTCCATGGTTTCCAAAAACCTATTAAACTATTAGGAGCTGTCACTGGGCCTCAAATATTTTTATATTCAGTATCGTATTGTTTCAATATATTTCTACAAAATATTCTTAACACTCATAGAAAATATAAATGCTTCAGACCACAGCTGGAATAGTTTACTGAGGCCATTCGATATTTCGAGACTATTATTATATAGTCATATACCTCGCTAATCACTTAAGCTACTGACGCAAAACAACAAAACTTCACAGTAAACACAATAACGTTACGGGAATTGCCTTTTAAATCCCTAAAAGACACTTCCATAAAATTTTGTTGTTCTGTTCAACGTGTAATACTACAACAATCATTAAATTGTTACAAAGTCTTCCCATGTAGTGATATGGTAAAACGAAAATTAAGAAGGTAGTGCAAGTTCTACTCTCTTTACCGAGTTCGCAAGTGCTTTAATAGAGCATAGAAATATATTACAGAAACGATAAAAGCCTCTATGTTGAAAATTATTATGATTTTCATTACCATCATATACTTATATATGACGTTACAATGTGGTAGCCTTTAGTTGTGTTTTTAATTTGAATATAATTAAAAAATAAATCCGTTTATTTTTATTTATAAGTATGTATAGATGTTCTATTCAGGAAGTCTGTATGGCTCTAGCTGTAATTGCAACGTGTGGCGACATGCGCACTTGTGAATGTAAACGTGGGGAGTGTTGGCACCTAAATCTGACCCAAGCATATTTTTTTATGTAACGAAATAGCTACTTCAAAACTTAAAAAAGCACACGGACTTGCAGTCACCTGGTGGTACGAAGCTACGGCAGCCCATGACATCTGTAGCCACAGTAGTAGTAGTAGTAACAGTGGTGCTACTTCTGACGACATAAGCCGAACGCTTCACGTTCTGCGTATGCTGGCTATCACGCATTTACACCGAAACACCGAAACACAAGTAGCGCGAACTGTTTCACGGCACAAATAAGTGTGACGGTCGTACCGACCCAATCGAACATATTCATGTTCTACCACCCGTAAGGTTGTACTACAGACACGAGACAAATTAGAAAAAATCGTCTCGCCGTGGGAATCGAACCTGCGACCTCGCGGTTCACATCGTCAGGTTTTTAAGTCTTAATTTTAAAAATAAAATTCAGTTAAAAATATGCATGCATAAGTGCATGTGCACGCCTGACAGCATGTATAGTCAAAGGGACTTTGTGAGATAGAACATCTATAAATCAATAGAACACTGGGCCACCTATCGCTGTTTTTAATATTAACCAAACCATACATGTTTACGTATTACTTCAATAGGACATACAATCAATGATGTAATTAAAAACAATAATTTGCAAATACTAAATACAAAAAAAATGTTGTGCTATAAATAATAGCAAAAATAGATAAACACTTATATGGACAACAATGATTATACAAAATTGGTTGCTGTTGTGAAACTTCTCGTTTTTTTATCACAATGCTGGTCGCTAAACAAAAAAATATATAAGCTCTGATTGTTATATTATTTGAATAAAATACTTTGCACCTATGGCAGTACATCAAATCAGTTCAATTACAATGTTACAAATCAAAATTTATTGTAAGTGTAACCTATCTGCAAAGTGGAAGGGTACACCCAAATCCAAAAGTGTCCTTCTATCCATTTTGTTTAAATTTGGATGGAAACTTAAGAGAGCTTCCCAACATATTTCACTGAGTTTAGGTATACATAACCAACATTTGTACAGACTATTATTTCTACAATTAACATCTTCCTTTGGCTCAATGCCTCCAAATACATACATGCAACCATACGAAGTCACTGTGGATGAATGGAAATATAGAGATCGAGGTAGAACCGTTTTTTGCATAAGTGTCCATTGCAAGTCTGAAATGTTCAACCTCCATACATCTGCAAACACTGATTGTCCATCAGAACCACCAGCAACAAACACTTGCACACCACTTGGAGTATCTATCTGCACCGCACTGTGACACTTCCTGGGTGATGGGTGTGCAGCATTTTTGTTAGAATCGTCTGGCTTTGGTGTCAAGATGGTCCAGGTGTTCGTTTCAAGATCGTACATAGGAATTTCCATTAGCTCAAATGCCCAGTCTCCAGTTCCACCGCCAATGATATAGAGCTTGTTGCCTACCCTGGCCACTTCATGCCTGTATCTCCCAAGTGGTTCCCCTTCTTGACCTGTTCCAACATATACCAGTTCCCACTCCTTTGTCCGAAGGTCTAACCTATAGATATCACAGTTGTAGGCAAACCCATTTGTCCCTCCAATGGTGTAGAAATATCCATCATGGCACAATATTGTCTGTCCATATTGTCCTGGAGGCCTTGTGCCTGTCACATTTAATATTTGCAACTTAGCATCACCTTGACATGTTCTCCATGTAACAACATCATTGCTGCATTTGTTTCCAAATGGCGCCCCAGTGCCACCATATATCATCAAGTATCGCCCGTTCATGCACATAGCATTAGACGCTAGCTCGTCTGGCATATTCTCCACCACACTGTGCTGTTTCCACTTCCTGGTGGCTATACAAAAACTCCACAGCTCCCTAAAAAGGGGCCTCGCCGCGGTCCACGTCGGATTCACCCTCTGAATGTTATGAGGAGGCAGCATAGGGTTGTAACCTCCAAAGCAGTATATATTCACATCGTCACACGCTATTCTATGCCCACTACGAGGCCTAGGAATTTCTGAACCATCACATTTTACTTCTATTATCTTAAATGGCTCAAAAATGTAATCTTTGTTAGAAGTAGCCATGTCAAATATAGTTAATAGAAAACCACAAACATGAAATCTACAACAAACTACACATTTGTAAATTACAGCAAAATGTACATCAAATTGTATTTTTTCGCTAAAGGTTTAGAAACTTTGACATTTACGATTTGACAGACCGATGACAATTTATTTGGACAGCTGTTTCTTTATATCTATTTTTAGTGCTTGTAACTTGATCATCTTCGAATTTTAATATTTACTGACCCGTAGATGGTAAATGTTCGCATGCATAGGACATGAAGCGTAACACTTCATGTTGATGGTGAATGGCAAAAGTCGAGCGTAAGTGTAGAGAGTGCACTCACCTTGGTTCGTGCTCGCTCAAATGGCATCTCTTTGTTACGGACTAAGATCAAAATGGTTCAGCACAACTCGTCGAAAGACTCGCACAAGAGCTTGATTCAAGTATATAAGCACCAAGTAATGGCCTAATAATTATGGATTTTATCATTAATACACTTTTTTATTTTATACTAAGGAAAGTTCTAGTTGTGTTTCTCTAGTTCCTTGTAGGTCAGTAGGATCCAGAACGCAATAAAATTTATTTCATCATTCTATGTCGATGACTACTGTTAAGTTTTTAAACTGATTTTAAAGAACTTTAAAGTATTCCATTTACATGCACTTTAATAGAAGAATGAGAGATACGTTAAGTTTGTAGTTTTAGGTTAACCTTTTTTTTAATGAAATGTTTATTTTATACAATAATTTTGAAGTTCAGTGTTCCTACAAAAAACCTCTTGAGCAATATAATAGAAGTTCTAATTTGTATTTACGCAATTGATGTGGCCAAGAATACCATAGAGTAGTAGCAACACAGACGAGACGGACTAACAACACATAGTTGATCACGGGTACCATAGACTGTAGAGATCTTGAAATAAATAAATACATGCAAGTTTGCTACTCTTATATGAATAAACAAATTATATAAATGTAAAATACAAACATATTTTAAATAACTTTATTGACCAATGTTATTTGAATAACAATTAGTTATACCACCCATATAGGAAACTACTGACAGTAAGTTGTTTAAACAATCAAATTACATGTTATAAAATATGTACTCTACACCTTAATAAAATAAAATATTTAAGTTCAACAAGCAGATAATTTAGTGTCTACCACACATTCATTTTAATTTAGTGAAACAATTTGCATAAAGCATGAGCAAAAACCAAAGAAATTGGACTCATAACTCTATAGTACACATAATAAATCATCTAAGTTTTTTTTTTGTATTGAGAATATCCCATCTTCTAACATGCAGATAGTCACTACAAATTAAATTATCAATACAATTACGTAATTGAAAGTCCTAAAAATGAATTACGCAGAATGTTGCATGCCAGTGGCGAACAGGAGCTTCGGTTTGGACTTTTTGTTTTTCTTGCCAGAGGGCGAAGGGACGGTGGTTCGTAGGGCTGCCTCGATTGCGTCGCTGAGGACTAGGGCGCGAGGGCCGGAGGACTCATCGTCGTCATCGGCCGGCGGCGGCGGCGCGGAGGTCTTACGTACGCGCCATGTACCACTCGAGCTTGCCATCTTGGCAAAAGACAATCCAGTAGATGGTGAACTAGAAATTGCTGAAGAACTTGCTTGCTCTTGCACTAATGGAGCAGAAGGCCCAGAAGGACCAGGGGCATTGTATTCTTCATATTGGGCAAATGGTGACGGGTCTGACAAGTGAGGACTGCCGAAGATGGATTGCGCTGGGGGAAACACCAAGTCGGAGAAAAAGTCGGGTCTCGGCGGACCTTCCATAGTACGACGATACGCCCTCTCGCGGCGTCTTTCTTCGCGCTCGTGGCGTGCTCGAATGCGTGCTCGCTTCTCTAGATCAGCTGCAAAACTGGTCAAAGCTTCTTTGGTTACAAATGGGGGCTGAAGATCCAGTTCCACAATATCAAACGAGCAGTGCAGTGGCAAGTGAGCAGTGTAGGGCATGTGTTTTCTTGTCTGTTCATTAAGAGATAGTGTCTCTCGATGTAAAACCCGACCGCGTATGATCGCTGGGGCGGCAGCTAGCACACCCCAAGATGCGCTCATAATGCGAACATTCAGGCTATTTAGGAAAACTTGTTGACCATCATCAGCTTGGTAAAAATAGAAGTATTTAGTTTGATTCTCCTTGTCAATATCGGACAAACCATTGTCTAAGACAGAAGGATTGTCCAAGATGGAAGCATTGTTTAATACTGATGCATCGTCTGGAGAATTTTCAGTCAATAGGGGTTCCTCAGGCTGATTGTCATTTGTTAGTGGAAATTCATCCAATTGGTTGTCATTTATATCGCTCAGTATGAAGGAGGCTGCTTCAGGGTTTAAATCTGATTGAATAGTTAACCCCGCCAATTCGTCTTCTATAATTTCCATGCATGCCGCACCTTCTTCAGACACATCAAACCAGTTCAGCTTTTTGTTGTTACTCATATCCTGCTTTTCGATCACTACAGGACACAATTCCTCAGGTTCTTTCTCTACAACAGCAACAGAAGTAGGTTGTTCATATTGACCTTTTATCTTTTCCTCTTTCACCTTCAGCATTTGCAAAGCTTGTTCCAAGTATACCAACTCAGAGGTGTCTATTTCAGCTAAGATCTGGGCTTCTAATTCTTTCCTCTCCCTTGCCAAGATGTCAAATACCTGTTCCTTAGAAGCTGAAAACAGTTTTGCATAAGGTGCATCTTTAAGGATATTGAGAGGCAGTATGATTGACACATCTGCATCATTAATTTGTCCACGAGGGGGTGCTATCTCGACAAAGGCAGAACCACGCAGGCGACGCACTAGGCGCATTGTAACCTCTTCAGCTGGTGATTCCCACTGCACCATCAATGTGGGCTTCATCTCCATCACTAAGATTGGAGTAGCGCATACTGGGCAAGGTGGAGGCTGCTTGTCATGGGTGGCTGCATAGTGGAGCATGCACGCCCAGCAGTACACATGGCCACAGTGGCCAACCCTCCCAGCCACTGGTGCCCCGAGACATATTGGGCACTCTGACCTTCCAGTGCCTCTTACAACAATTTCCTCTATGTGATCCCACTTGATTGGTATGTCAGGATCTAACAGATTAATCTTGTAGTCACCATTGTCCCTTACCACAAATTGGCAATATGCTCTAAGGTACAAATCATGTTCATGTTTGTACGGTATACGTTGGAATTGCCTTCGTGGACCGTGGACCCTTCGCTCTGGACCACTGCGGGAGGGATACATGAAGTTCAGCAAATGGTTCAAGTTTTGCTTCTTGCTGCCAGGCACTAATACTGAGCCTATTTCAGGCTCATCGTCTTCCGCTACCCCGGTGTTCTGCGCTCCACCCACAAGCGAACTGGAGGTGCCACGATTGCGTGGACGTCTGTCAAGTTGCCCTTTACCCCTCTGTGATACAAAATTCTTACGATACGGGTCATTTTTCGGTGCATTAAGTCCTTCACGTTTTTTATTTCTCGGCCAAGGTTTATTATGAGTTACTTCTGTGCTCTTCTTACAGTCGACGGATGTAGCCCTCGACTGTTGAAGAGAAGTACGATTTAGAGATTTTTTGTCCATTCTGGGTTCCTCCAACATCCACACAACCAGCTGAGCGGGTTACTCCGCAAGGAGACGACAAAATTACGTTCAGGGCCGACATTTTAAAAAGCCATGTTTATAATACAAAAATAAAGACAAAATATATCCTTGTCCAAGATTCTGATTTACCAATTGGTAAATTAGCAAATGTAAACCTCGAACACAAAAAAGGGAGTACTAGCTACTCCCTTTCGCCGTAACGACGAAAATCACAATACAAAACAGCTCTTGTATCGCCACAAATAATATGGCGACCAGCCCAGCCGGCAGCCAGCCAGATAAAACAATATGCGCACTTCCTTTAAAAATAAATAATAATTTTATGTAGCGCTGAGCGACCAATCAGTACTTCCTACAGTTGAGTTCATCAATCAGTCTATTGATTGATTTGCACTATGTGAACTTTAATCAATGAAGACCATAAATTTTACAAGCCACGGTGTAAGTAAATCTTTACTTGGAAGGATGGATGGCTGTTTTACTCTTTTGTTTTCTTCGCTTAATAAAGTACTCGATAAATCGTTGCCTTAAACTTTTCCGTACAACAATTAAATAGAATCTGGCTGGTATCACGCGCTTTTGAGTGGTTAGAAAGAGAGAGAAATATCAATTGCATTCATGCGGATTAGAGTTCACTAGTTTCATGATAAAATAAATAACCATGTCTACATCTTAATGTTACTATTTGCATTAAGTTTGTACACTTTTCATCGGACAGAATGAAAACAGGTTAGTATAAACAAACCCTTTTCATTCTTTATGGTAGTTTGTGGTAGCTCTACACACTCGGCGAGTGAAGGAAAGTGATGCCGAGCGCGACTGTAAAAGAGTCTGTTCGACTTAACTCGTGTTCGATTGTCTTACATCGCCTCAAATAATAGATCTATGTTACGAAATAGCATACGGTTTTGAAGTCCACGTGCAGTAAGTAGCTTCTGCAGCCTAGGATGCAGTGCTACTCTTGAGGAAATAGATCGAACGCCTCGTGCTCTGCATATGCTGGATATCACACCCATACACTATACACAGTACTGTTTCACAGCACAAACCGGTAAAGCGATGGCACTGTCTCAGTCGAACATGAAAGTTGTACCACTTCTAAAAATTGATAGGTATATAGATCGAAATCGCTCGCCGTAACTCTCCGGTCGTCTCGCGCGATCGCCTCC
>DWIE01001653.1:0-10310 GCA_018248235.1 Choaspes benjaminii
ATTTTTCGTATGCTTCAATAACAAACTAATAGAAAAAGCTATGAATACTAATTAGCAGTTTTAAAATAGTTTTGTTTTCTGTGTGGCAATAATAAATGCATAAATAATAATACATTAAATAATTAATGCTACACGTGTATTACTAACATAAACAACTTCTACGAATACTTCGGCACAAGTACCTAACAAATAAATAATTGTTCAATGGGCATTTCCAATTTATAAGGCACTCCAAGTGTCACGTACGCGTGAACGAGGATACGTGTACGAAATATTTGTCATATTTATCACATTATTTATACGGTGAAAGTACGGAAAGTTGCGCTTACCGTGCGTAAAAGTGTGAATTTATTTACATTTACTTTAATTTGATACGAACGCCAGCTAAATAAGAATGGACTGTTCAATTTTTACTTTTTAATTTAGAATGGTTGGTTCATTTCACCAGCGGTGCAATGTATCGCAAAATACGATTATTTCACTATACTACAATTATAGTAATAGCGGTTTAATAATACAACTTTTGGATTAACTGCTTTTTATTTTTTGTATTATATATAATTTTATGGTTATAATTTAAATATGTGTATATTTGATAAATAGTAAAATTTTATTAGTTCGGCCTGACAAACATTTGTAACAAATTTGTATTTAAACGACTATCACATTCCGATAAATAAATGCTATTATTAAATAAAAAAAAAGCTGTTTAATTTCGTATATTTCATTTATTTATTTGATTTTTACTTAGTGTTGATTGCTAATCTATTGAATTATTAACCATCTTTATATTATTTGAATGAAAGCGGACCAATATATTGAAAAATTATTAATTAATTACTATTTTGTTTCAAATGTAACGGAGGTATCGTTTTTTTTTAATTAAAAAAAGAAATCGCTTAAATTTTCTCGGCGCTGCGCCTCAAGTCGCGTATAAAAAAAAGAAAACGGCCGTGTGAACTAACGTCAATGGGTAGCTCGTGTAGTCTTATATAGTGTACAATTGTTAGTAATTATTGTGCTATTAAAGATCAGTTTAGCGTGGCAGGAATGTGAAACAAAGGTGAGCGCAAGTGGGTCATACTCGTGGCCTTGCGCCGGCTTTGGAGACTGACATAGCCCCCCATCCGCCCAGAGAAAACTGACATTAGAAGCTGCCCGAACATAAAGTATCAACCAAATACCTAGTGCACTCCATATTATAGGAATTTATTGCGTTTCAATTACTTTGTTAGTAAATGTGCATTGAAAGTTTAAGTGAGAAGTGAGAAGAGTGAATTTAGATTCAATATCTAAATAAAACTCGAAAGTGAAGTTAAAATCCATGTTAATATTTTTGTATATTGTTAAAATATTTCACAGAGCTTGTTAATGTTTAAGTTGTTATTGCAATTTATGACACATGTTGCATTAATGTCATATTCTGAAAAGCAATTACATCAGTGACATCAGCGCATCATCTCGAGGTTTTTTCCCAGTTTAGGTACTTCAGCACATAGCCTACGACTCGTGTGCATGAAATATATCGTGGTATTTATGTGACAAATAAACTAATGCAACACATTCCGTTATTTATTGAAATGCTTGCTTCGCTGAACTTTTGAAGTGTAAGTAAGTATCTGTACCAAGCGTTCAGTAATAAGGGTGATATATTTAGTAATAACTCGAACGGATGGGTGACTACGTAGGCAGATCAAATGCAGCTAGGTACGGGGCGTTAATACGGAACGCCTACGCGTGCGCGAGCGCAGCTCAGTGCAACTGACGTAATAACTTGCAACCGTCCTGCACATTAGTTATTTACGAGTCATTAGTAACACGTTCCAGCGTTTCAATCCACATGTACTGTAAGCAACAGACAACACCCAAGGGAGATAAAAACCACGTTAGTTGAACCACAGGGACGCTCCACGCTCTGCTACTTAATAAATAAGTAGTTTATCTATTGCAGTGAAGGTAAAGCGACCTAATACGGTTTCAGCGCTTGTTATGTCACTACAATCGGTTGGAAAGTGCATCGATGTAATCATCGTGCGATCGCTGAACAGTTGCTAAGAAAGTAGGACAAATAATTGTTGGCTCTCATGCGCTAGATAAGCTGCATTGTGCAATTGAGTGCTGGGACTGCTCATGATAAATTATGTGTCCGCTTGATTGTCATTAATTTGTCCTTGAATACATAGCTTGCCTTTTAATAGTGCAGATACAGTTCCCTGCTCGGAGCGCGTGGAGTACATCGCTGCAGTTGAATTGAGTGGACGCGTATGAATTATTAATTTTAACTGTTAGGTTACTTTTACTTAATGCGGAGTGACTACGCTCGATTCATTCGCAGCGAACGGCCGAGGAAGCGTCCACGGTCCAACGAACACTTTCTCTCTCGTCCGACGTCACATCCCCGCGCTAATACGGTTTTAAGAGTTTCGACATGCCTTAACTTATGCAGTATATGTGGAGGAAACAGAGAAATTTATGTACTTAATGTTTATAGCTTGCAATTTTGAGGTAGGTTAGACTACTATTTCGTAGTGTTGTGTTAGGGCCTTTCCATCCTGCATTTGTCTTATCTGATTTATCAAAATTTTGTACTAACTTTGAAGCGAGATTATTAGATAGAGTTAAGCTTGACTGCATGCAAAAATAAAGCACAGTAACATTTTAAAAAGTCTTTCAAGAAATGAAAGTTAAAACTCAATTGATAAGCATACATAATAATTATTATATTTCACATGCGGTTGCAATTTGTATGATGTGAGGAGATGATAGCACACGTGATGTTCACGGTGCGGTGGTGCACGTGCATGAGTGATAACGTATGAACATATCGGAAGGGTTGCGACTTCGATTCCGTCGCGGTCGTCGAATTATCTAGTTTAAAATAATCCCACTGTAGGCGTAGGACTTGCGCAACACACATTTCCAACGTTCTAGAAGCGACACACTGACACGACACTGAGGGGACACTTCACTGGAGTCCGCGGAGCGTGCAGAGGCGGCGCGCGCGGCCGCACCACTGCGACGCGTTCCACTTTTCCTTCCGGCGGCGGTGTGCGAGCGGCCGCGAGTTGGCAGCGGCACGCCTTGCATAACCGCCGGTTTCGCAAAGCGGTCGGTGCAGCGAGCGAGCCGGCTTGAAATACGCGCCGCTCTGCCAACGGGGCCGCGGCCGTTGACGCAACCGCCCGCGCCGCTCGTGGGCCCCGATGCGCCCCGGCCCGCGAACACGACACTAACCGCCGGAGCCCACCTGTTTCCCCACTACATTTCTCCGGCTGATTTCACGCATATCACTTTCGCCTGCGTTCGAGCTCACTTTCATCCTTAACACGTTCACGCAATTGTGTAGATTTGTCGCTAACATTTACTTTTAGAATCCCACGCGATGGGGAATGGAAATTTGGAAAAGATTACGCAGCGCGCAGTAGATAAGCGCACGCGCATATAACAGATGCATCGGTAACTGGGGCATCGCGCACTCTACCATATTACGTTGATTGCACTTCGTTCGGCCGCACATGCAGTCTTGTCAGAGTAACGTCGATAGGAACATGACTAACACACGTGTCTATATTGAAATCGTAGGTTATCCGCAGGAATATTCGTTAACCATCAGACGTAAGGCTCGTATGTCGGTTACAATAATGTCGCCGCGGGCCTCGACGCTACAAATAGATGCTCCATTTCGACGGCCAGCCCACGGCGATACGCGAAAACATTGCAGAAACATTTCTATTTTATATTCACGGTTTAAACCGCAAAAGGTTTCAACAATAGTAAACAGGTTCAATGTCTTCTTATGTAATCAATTCTTTTGAAGTTAAGGCCTTAAGGTAGCACAGAACCTCGCGTATAACGAACCTTACTATCAAGTTGTTGCATGGATTTGTTTCTGCATACTATAATAAGTGCCCGAATGTATTAACCGGTGTCCTCTTAACACTTGATGACTAACTAAGCAATCACGATTGTAAAGTTCACGCGGTGACTTGTGAGGTGCGTTCGCGTGGCCCTAATAACATTGTTCACGTGTAGCCGACCTCGAGCGGATGTCACCGCTAGTTGGGCGCTGAACTAATAAAATAATATTTTAGTGTTTCTCGGGTTTACGCTGTACTATGCGAGCTCAAGGCCGGGTGAGTCACGCTCGTCTATCCCGCAGTGGAGCACGGATCACTGGGTTACCGCGTGTGCAAGTAGCTTACGTCCATAGCATAACTAAATCTATCCATTTTAAACACAATGAGCAATGAATGAACGATCTATTCTTATTTTTACCCTAAAACTGTAACCAAGGTTAAGTAAATATATTTATGTAATGTATTTATAGAAAGCGTATGCAACAAAACGTACTAGACGAAAATTTGGTCAAATTTATTGTTGTAGTTGGACATATTCTGTGTCTGTGGTTATTTGTTTCATTCATTTGTTTTTCAGCTCAACGCAATATTTACGTGCGGCGTCTACATTACACTTTCATTGAAATAGCTAACTAAAGTTTTTCAACTATTTCTTCTACAGTTACTTGTACAGATATCACGCTAATAGGCAATAAATAAATCGGTATAAGCTGAATTATTGGCTTTGATTCCCATGCAAGTATAAAATGACTACGTCGATATAAACTGCTTCCATTAAAATAAATCTTTGAATTTATTGCAAAATCATTTGTTATAATTAAATATATTTTTTTATTACAAATTATTCGTTTTCCTTTTAATTAAATCAATGTTTACAAAGAATCACATTTGAATACACTTTAATAAACCGAAAGTACACTTGATTACATTTTATGACTACTCTCAGGCTCAATTTAAAAATACACAAAAATAATATTTTTTTCACAACTCAACGTCAGTCATCATATGCACTAAATCATTGCATGCATCACGTTTAAGAAAAATGTCGTAAAAGTTAACTGAAACACCAACGTTCTGTGCAAATTCATTAAAATTTACATTATTTTAACCGCTATCTTTTTTGTACATATATCCAATAAATACAGGTGAGGACTATTTTTCATTATTCATTAGATAAAAAAAAAATTTTATTTCAATAATCAAAAAAAAAATTTTTTACACAAGCGAAATTTTATTTTCGAGCTGCGTTTGTTATCTAATCAGTGTTAATTTCGGATCAATCAGAGTACCTAAGTGATTAATTGGATTGTCATAATATAGACATGAATACTTGGCACTATATATTATTTTCCCGGGTGTCGGTGTGTCGGGCAACGCCGAGAGAAGAGCAGCTCAAAGATATATTTTCGGACTCCAAACTGTCTCGGGTTTGTTATTCGTTATTTTAAGTGCGACGGTTCTTCGTTAACTATGTTGAAGACGATAATTATATAGTTACCTAAAAATGCTTGGATGATACTTTTTAAGAGCCATCTAGCATTAGCCGTATTATTTATTTTTATATGAATGTTCCTTACGTTTTACCATGAGTAATAAATTTTTATATTGATTTTTTTATTATTTTATTGCTTAAAAACTTTTATTTTTATAGATGTTTTGTTTGAAAATTTAAAATTGATTTCAATATTGTTTTGTAATTCCATTTTTTAAATCAATTATCAACACATTTTTTTTTTCAACAAATAATCTATTATCTGTCGCAGATATCATTGAGTAGCCTATTAGGTAGGATTACTTATAATTAAGTTTAATTGAACCCTTTGAAAGCACCTATTGGTAAAATATTATTTAAACAAACATTATGTTTAAAAGTTATGATGGCACTAGTAATAACAAAAGAGTTATTATATGTTTTTAAGAACAGTTCATGAATACAAATGATTCGTATCAAATCACGCCTCAGGTACAGCTTGAATTCCGTTCACTAAACATGAAATACCTATTATGCCCAACCACGAGGTTATTTCTACTGAACCATTGTAGTGAATAAAGCACGCGACATATCCCAACTGAATAGCACTAAAAGTCGGCAGGTACACATATATAGAAGTAGAGAATTGCCAATAAAGTGTATCGCGAATGTTGATTGAACGCGTATTGATGCGCTCTATTGGCAATATGGGGACTTCCTGTGAAGGCGGGCGGGCGGTGGGCGGTGGGGTGAGGGGGCTGGCAGCTCGCCCAGGGACGCTTCTAGGCTGCCTAGGACGCCTCGGTCACGGCCGGGCCAGCGTGGCCATCAATAATCGAACGCGTTACGAAGGGCGTGGAGAACAAAATGGCCGACGACGCGGAATATTCTGTTACCGTAACATGGACCAAATAATTTCTCTTAATACGCTTTCCTCGTTACAGAACCTACACGTGTATCGTTAGTGACAATTCATTTAGTTACATTTACAATGTTTGTTAGCACACAAATGGTTGCGAATAAGCATAATATAGTACCTAGTTTTGTAGTAACGATATCATTAATGCTAGGACAAGGTAAACTTGTCAAGCAGCCTAAGAATGTTTCACACAAAGAACGTTCTACAGGTGGGCCGGGCGGCCATAGATCACCCAGAAAGTAGACGTGTCACGGGCGAATTAACAGCGTCGGTAATGTCTGCGGACAAATTTATTTACATCGCAATCGGAGTACTCGCGGTAAACAGCCGACTTTCTACGGATTTGCGAAAATGTTAAAAAAAAAGGTAATGACATCGCGTGTCGCGTCGAGGCGTGTCGAGAATTACAATGGCCGCGGGGCGATCACCGACGTTACGACATGGTTTAGAAAGTCGACCACGGTCAATGGTCCCGCGGGCGAAAGTTTCGTACGTACGATGTACCTCGGGCTCCATGCGTGAGGTTTCGCAACGTGACGCCATATGCACCATCAGCGGAGGTGAAGATGAAAGTGATACGTGACGCCTTTCCATCAGCCGATGTCCGCCCCGCATGACCTTTATTTGGAAATTTCTGCTGACTATATTCGAAACGTTGCCGATTGAAACATGTACAATAATATCCATAGAATCTATACCGTTTCACATTTTTTTATTATTCTTTGCAACGATTAATATTTAAAACTAGTAAAACTTAACATTTAAACAAAAAAAATTTAGAAATAGTAAATAAATTAAAAACAGAGACAAATCTAATAAACTAATAATTGTGATAAAATAAATTAAAAGTGCTTCACAACATTGACCGAAAATAAAAATTGAAGCTATTGTTCCAATCCATCACTTACCTAAACACGAAACGATGACGTTATTAAGTTGCGGTTTTGTATTTCAAGTATTACGATATCAGCTAATCACGCGTAATGGCAATGTGTTAGTTGTCAACTATCGAATACGAATATTTAACTACATACTGTAATGTTATTTAAATTACAAGATAACAAACTAATGATAGATAGGTCTCGGAGTTCCTAGGTCCGCAGCGGACGAACTGGGTGAAGGGTGGGTGATAACTGAGTTCGCGTGGGCTGGATGGAGGTCCCGGATGCACCTGCGCGCTGCGCTCGAGAGTTACGGCCCCTCCCGGCCCCCCGGCGCCCGGCCCCGAGCGAATTAACCCACTTCCCCCCCTCACGCCTGACCTTCCTAGCTGCATCCCTGGCCAAATGCCAGTTGCAGCATACCTCACATCGAATTGCTTCCATCTAAGATTATTTATAAAAACAACGATTTTGAGTCATTACTCGGCGTTTACTAAGCTTCTATCTTATCAGACCACTGGATATGACTTTTTAAGCGTATCTCTAACTTCATGCTGGAATATTTCTAGAGATATCTGCTTGTAAATAACAAATTAAATACATAATATTAAAGAAAAACTTAGTTTTAACAGCGTTGCAATTTTATCTTTCTTGCAATATCAGAAAAACATAATGAAGCGACATTGTTCTTTTCATGAATGTGAATTAATGACAATAATAAAATACATACATTATTCCTATACGCTAGTTATTAATTAATCAGATAATGTTGAAACGTTGTTATCGCGGGGAGGGCGGAGTGCGGGGCGGGGCGAATCTAGACTCTAAGAACGCATCTAGATCTAGGCCTCCCATCGTTTTTATCTATCATGGCAAATTGATATTTAGTTATTACTTAAACGAATAGAAGATAAACAGATCTAGAAAATGTTGTAAAATGGAAAACCTCATCAAAATGGCATGTAATAAACGATCTTAGTATGGTATTTATAATCTGAATACTGATAGTAAACTATATTTTATATAGACATAAAACGTTAACCACTACACTCAAGAGTTACCTTGTAATAATTACATGCAAACGTCTATTGCATTCGCATCAAAGTCACAATGAAACATTTAATGTTCCGTCACACTGACATAGAGCCGATAAATAATCGATACTGGCGTAATTCAATTTCCCTTCAGAACCGTACATAGATTGCAAGACTGGTTTGGTGCAAGAGCGCCGTAGCAGCGGAATGTGAACGGTGAAAGTAGACGCGTCCGCTTCTAAGAAAAAGAGTTTTCCACGCGGTTTCACCTCGCGAGCGCAACAGGTGCGTACGAACAACAAACACTAGCCAACGAAACGAATATACAAACAATAGGTTTACGGTATGGATTAATAACACGCGTTTGATAATATAATATGGTAGAGTGCACGGTTTAGCGATGCATATGAAACGAGCGCTCTAGAGGAGGCGCGGCGAGCGACTGCGGGCGTTCAGCTGCACGGAAATAACTGCTCGATGCAGCCCGGCCGAGAGGTGCAAACCACCCGCCACCCCCCTCCCTCCAGGTCACGGCTGCAGGTCGGCAAGGCGATGCGAGAGCGCTGTATCGATCCAGCTGTTGCTTCAGCCCGGGCGCCCTTGACCTTACGGACCTTTCCCGTAGGAAACGCAGTGGCTTCCTCGATGTATTGCGCGTCATTTTTCAGGATGTGGCTACCTACTTCGACAATTGCGGCGATGAGTGTGTGGATATGTCGAGCTACTTTCTTATATCATATTCTGTTTACGCGTTAATTGCCTATAGTGTTTTATTTTTGTTTTCAGAAACGGAAACTTATACTCGTACAAGGAAATACATATATTATTTTAAAAACATAAAATACCAAGGCTTTCTGCACGTGAACATTACTAACTAGCTGAGAAAATAAAATGACAAATAATAGCAACGTATTAATATACTATACGATAATACATTTTGTTTTTTATTTTTTTGTAATATCATAAGAAAAAATGTCAACTTTTATAATGCAATTAGGTTCAAACGAAACTGGAAAATACTATAGAATGAGCGGAATTTAGTCAAATGTATCCCGAAAGTAACATGTTATAAATCAGCGTGCCATATTATATGTCATAATTTACTGTATTTCAACATTCATCTTAACGCTATCACTCTAAAAATAGTATAACATTCATACAAAATATTATTATTTCCTGAAGATCCAGAGCCAACAAATATATGAAAGTTTTGACCACATATAACTATATTTGGGAATTAGATGAGAATATGGAGAATTTGTGCAAAATTGCTTATCGCCTAACAATTGAAGCATTTAAACCTTTGACCTTGCAGCATGTTACGACATACACAAAAAAGATATAGCTGACATATACTTTTATAGATATTGCAAATTTGATAATCACTTCTAGAACTAGCGTTTTATGCATTTTCAGATGTGATATAAAATTATCATTGAAATATACAATTTTTTTTAGGACATAAATATGTCATGTTTGTGAGTTCAAAGATCACCCTTTGACTTGATTGACCTTTAGATTTTCAGACATAAAATATATTATTGTCGTGTAAAATTTCTGCCGTATTTACTGGAAAAAAATTACAGTACACGTAAATTGTAATACTTAATAATCCTTCTAATGTCCGCTGAAACTAACTCGCCCTTTAAAATATTTGAAACTGACTAAGCTAATAAAGAAATGAAATTCATGACTATTACGGGAAACTTTTAATGGTATGTTCCCAAAGTCTTAATATTTATCCTAGAAAAAATACATAAGAACATGGTGACTAAATCATTAATCTAACTATGCGAGCACTTGTTTTATACAAAACACTACGTTTCAGTATGATGTAAAGGCACAACAATTTGTCTAAATTTCATCGTGCACACGCCGCGGATATAGGGCGCGGGGGTGGCGAGGGTGCGGTATCGACCCAGCTGTTGCTTCAGCCCCCGCCCTTGAACTTGAGACCGACGAAATATCTCCCGGGATTTAGAGTTACGTCTTAAGTAATAAACTGATCTTAGATTTTTTTTAAAGTATTCCATCTATGCTGTACTTTACTATGCAATAGCTATCGTTTCATCGCTTTGACCCCTTATTATAAAATTATACCGGTTAAAAATGTAATTAACCTTTTGTCTATGTACTAAACATTTTTAT
>DWIE01001654.1:0-10308 GCA_018248235.1 Choaspes benjaminii
GCAGCCGCGACAGCCGCGCGGGCGCCGCGCCCTCCGCGCCCTCCGCGCCCTCCGCCGCCGGCTCTGCGACCGACACACACCCCCCGTCACTACACCGCCGCCGCGCACAGATGCGACCGCTCCAGTACTCATTATACCCATACACTGGCTCCGATCAAATAGCATTTACTTGACTATTTTTTACTATCTAACCTACATGAAAAGAGATGTTACACGTGAATTAACAACAAACAAATGCATGTGTAATAAACATTACATTGTATTTTTAAAGACGCAAATACGCGTTAAAATGTGTGACGAAGCAATATTTTAAGCATTTTTGCAAAATGTTTATAGAAAACTGGATTTGAATGAAACAAGTAAACGAAAACATTAGGTGAAAAGTCATTATTTGTAATACAACCAGTATCATACTAGTAAACTTAAAGCACAGTATGTCCTTGTTTATTATGAACAAAAACCATAAGATATGAAACACATTCCGGACAGAATATTCTACAAGCAGAATAGAATGTGTAACCACAGACGACATTGATAGTCTAAATACTGTCAAGTGAGATCAAGTTGCATTACATTTCATTACGCAAGAAGTGGTTACCAGGGTCGACGAGGTCGGGCTCGCCGGCCGGCGCGGCGGAGGCGGGGCGCGGGGGCCGCGGGGTGGGCTCCAGCGTGTCGGGGCGCAGCGCCAGGGGGGCGGCGGGCGGCGAGGCCGGGGACGCCAGCGCGGACCACGCGCGCCCACCCAGGCCCAGCGCGTCTGACAAGCAGCCCGGCTGCACAACATTTAACATACTTTGAAAGTTGTTAACACTTTTTTTTCTTTTTCTTACATTTTACAACAATCTGTCTCACAATAGACACTTAATACTTAGAAGTCAGTTTTTTTATCAGGGTAGCATACGGTCTACTTGCTAATACCCCCATGAGATCTGTGACAAAGAATGAACTGATATGTATGCATACATGCAACATTGTCAAAAATATAATGGACAAATTGATTTTGAGCTTTCACACTGAGTTGTGTTATTATTTTAGACTCATCTATAGATCATACATACAAACACAAATGCAGTGCTAGACCTGAAAATGTATATCAAAGGACTTTTGTGCCTTATTGTACCCTCATTGATTAACCAGCATGTGAATACTACTACCTTCCCTTATACCTAATTCAGTACTGTACATGTTATTCTAGGTGTGACAATGGTAACAGACCCATTCAGACAACAAAGTGTGCAATAATTATCAGGGTCTCACCTTCTTAGCCATAGCATTGGTCTCTTCCTCAATGCAGGAGAGCAGCACATGCAGCAGCTCATGTGCGTCTTGCTGGTCCGCTGGCACCACCCAGCCTGCTGCCCGCAAGGACTGCAGCACCCCCAGGGGACATACCGGGGTGCCACGGGCCGACTCATGTGTCCCATTCACCACTATTTTATTTAAAGATAAGAATAAAATGTGTAGTAATGCTAAATTTTCTGTTATAAAATTGAATATATCACTTGTTGTCTATATTTGTTTTGAACATCATAAAAATAAAGTTGTGTGATTGAGTAACAAATATGTTATTATATTGTTAATGATAATGATGTTTCTCAGGCTTGAGTGCATACAATGTAATTAGCAATATTTCAATTATTCATTTAAAAGGTGCAATTAGGATTTGGGTTTTAGCAAATATTCACACCAAGCTAAATATATTTATTTATTATTTAATTAAAATTAAATAATCACCAATTACAAAGCACAATGCTTCTATTTTATTTATGGTTCTTGGCAATGTATGTACTAAAATTATAAATGCCAAAAATAATGTCAATTCTCTATACTTCCAAATGTATGGCGAACATCCAAAAAACACTGAGAAGGAATACTAACAAAGCATTTTTTTACTTATTTTTGTTATATAAAAGTGTAAACAAAACTGAATGTACAATATTTTTTTATGTAACAAAACTCAGCACTGAAAAAATACTAATACACCAACCTTCAATCACTGTATACAGTGTGGTAATCATACTGTTGTGTCTATCTGCTTTTGCGTACTTCCGAAGCCATTCTATAAATGTGGGGCAAGCCGCGAGCGCCTGCAACAGGGTGTTGAGAAAGCATGTCCGGCCTAAGTTCTGCAGTCCGGCGATCTGCCCTCGCCGCTTGCGCACCTTCGGAGCACCTCCTGGGCCCCAAAGCACGAACGCTCCCACCACCACTGCCGCCGTCAGCCCAGCGGCGACCAGAATCCTGTCACCACCGTCCATTGTCCTAAATCTTACTCCGATGAACACTAAGTCTCACATACTCATAAAAATCATTACAGCGATACTTAAGTACGCCCTTCATAACAAATGCACCATTTTACGAGATCACTAGAAAAATTATTATCGTAAATCGAATCGTAAATTTCGTAAATTTCTACAACTGTCAACTCGACCATCAAAATTTGACAGCTTTGAATTTTTTTTATCTGTATGTACACAGACAAACTATTATTATTTTGATGTCTTTCAACTCGTGCCTTACTAAATTTTACCATAAAAACTCGAACATGGCCTTTCACAATCACAAAACATTTTAATTACGCTAATTAACACTTAGTAAAATATACTATAATATGGTGTAAGGAACGTCATTTATACTTAGAAACCAATTGATTAATCGTAGAACAATAATAATCCAGTACCAAGGCAATGGTACACCACCTAGTATCTGTCTACGATCAGAATAAAGCAAATTAGGAATAAAAAAAAGTACATTTGACAAGGGTCATGTCTCATGTGCGTCTATTTGATTGACATTTCAAATTGAGTTTTGACAATGACAAATTGTTGTTGTGAAGTTGTATGGGGTTAGACGTGTTCGTGAATATGTTTTTATGAATATGTAAATGAATTAGTCATTATAAAAGCTTTTACTCAAATTAATGTAATAAATGTACTTGTAATAATAAATGTACATACTTCAATAATAAAAATAAAATGTCTTAGTATTTTTATAGAAAGAATGAGATCTGTATATTGTCTTAACACTAGTTCTCAAATGAGAAATTGTGTATACATTTTTTGTGAAGTGAACAATTTTCGGTGACAATGATACCATCTAATACAATTTGCGTTTCCCAAGAGGGGCCGGCCAATGCGTTGGCCTTGAACAAGGACTGTACTCAGGTTGTCATAGCCGGCCGAAATGGTGAGATTTATAAACATTTTTTTTAAATCTCTTTTAAAATAATGCTACATTTATTTTGTTCTCTTTTCAGTGTTCAAAGTATTCGCTATAGGTGAAAGCGAATTTTCCGAAGTATGCAACTTGCGAGTGGGGAAGAACTTGAATCTTAATTTTTCATCCATTGATGTCGCATGGAGTTCCTTAGAAGAGAACACACTAGCAACAGCAGCCACAAATGGAGCAGTGGTGGTGTGGAACCTGGGCCGCTCGGGTCGCTCCAAGCAGGAACACGTCTTCTCTGACCACAAGAGGACTGTCAATAAGGTTAGCTTCCACCTCACAGATCCAGCGCTGTTAATATCTGGGTCTCAGGATGGCATGATGAAATGCTTTGACCTCCGCATGAAGGAGGTCGCAAGGACCTTTATCAGCAACACGGAGTCCATCCGCGACGTGCAGTTCAGCCCGCAGGCGGCGCACGCGCACGCGTTCGCGGCGGTGTCGGAGAACGGCACCGTGCAGGTGTGGGACGCGCGCCGCCACGAGCGCCCGCTGCACCAGTTCACGGCGCACTCGGGGCCCGTGTTCGCCTGCGACTGGCACCCCGGCGCGCCCTGGCTGGCCACCGCCTCCCGCGACAAGACCATCAAGGTGCCCATCGCTCCTGCGCCTGCCCTTCGCCTGCCCTTCGCGTTACGCCCCTTAAATCCCTTGCTACTGATACTGAAATCAGGTGCATGTTAATGTTACACGCTGTATGCCGTATGTATGTAATACGTATGATGCCTGGATAAGATATTGAGATGCAAACACTAAACATGTACCACAAACAAAAGGTTTATTATAACATGTGCTGTATGGAAACTAGTGTGACCTGCATAGTCTATAACAATCATATTTAGATTATTAGTATTTTCATCAATTAGATATTACATAATTTCCATGATACAAAATAAAAAGTAGATAAATTCATATTGTGACAAAGTAATCATAGTATTATTGTTCTGTTTGTTCATGATTTGATAAATATGCTGATAGTAAGGAGCCCGCTATAATGCTTTAAGGGCGGGACGACAGATGGACTGCACGCAAGAATAACTCCGTCATGTTATTACTATGACTCAATCTTTGCAAACACGAACATTATAGTATAGTTTGCTTATTAAGAACGAGACTATTCCATCGATTTTAAATCTGCATAAATTATACTCCACGTTAGTTGTTAAGCGTGTTTGTATGTCATATACATTTATTCATTAATCTTTATTAATAAATATGGATGCACATCGACAGTGTTAGAGTCGGCAGTATGTTATCGAGCATAAGCCTTATCTACATACGTCGACATTTGTCCGTTATTACCAGTTCCTCGAAGTACTCGGCTACCAATTTCTCCAATTTAAATTGTCTATGAGCACCGCTCGACTGAAGTCAGCCGGCGCATTCCCCGGTTATCGACGGCGCAGGCGCAGCCCGCTGCCCGCCGAGAAAGAGGGACAAAGATAGCGACAAAAATCACGCGAAACAAGGACACAAACAAACGCAACGGGCGTTCGTTTTTTAAATAATTGAGTCAGGAATGACGATAGGCACCCGGCAATTCGAAGCATTTTATCGAGCTGGCAACCCTAGCGCGGACAGTGGCCATTTAATTTGTTTCCTTGTGAGTCATGTTCCAACGAAAATTCGAACAACTGTTGAGGGAAATATTTTAAGTGCTCACTTCTCTAATTTCTCTTATTACTACTTTCCTTTTGATCCAGTTTGTACAGTTTATCACAATGCCAAGAAAGTGCACATAAGCACTTATTTATAATAAAATAATTAACGAAGAGAATAACAGATTTAATATAAGTAGTGTTGTCATTATGACTATGTTCAATTAGATCGCATAACAAGCATCGTTCCTAATTCGAACCGAACCTATAATTACGCCTCGAGCACTGATTGGTCGGCTGCGTCGCTGGCGCAGACTTCGCTCCTTTATTTGTAACTCGTTTATTTTCTAGTACTATCTAAGCACTAGTCTATCTTTAAAGGCCTGCGAGTGTGGCGACATCTTTTATCGCGGCTAGCGCTTCTGTTTTTGTTTTGTTTGTTTGTTTTCGTACTGCGAAGCCATATTGCGCCCGTAAATTATTACGGAGAGAGATTTGTTTCCATAGTTCTGCGGCTGCAATACATCAGCGTTCGCCGGATGTTAGTTTATGTTGACGCCCGCTTTGTGTTTGCCGATTTTGTGACTGTCAAGCGGACGGACGCGACAATTTCAGCCTTTATATTTTATTGATATAGAACTCTGTTAGTACATATCTAACGCCAAACATTAATCTCGAAACAACAAACACCCATTTCACAATACAATAGGCTGTATATATTATAGAAGAAATTGTTTCAAGCGCACTGGAGTCCATTATATCTATCATATTTCAATTTACACATGTTTTATAAAAACTCATTTTGCCGCTGAAGGTTTTCATCGCTTTATAAGCGAGAGCACCAAAATAGCACACTGTATTAACAGATTGAAACTTATTGATAACTCTTTTATCCACAAAAGACCCCAGCATCTTTTACCGTTCGGCGAAACCTTCACTAGATGATACTAAACGATTTCACTTGAGTATCTCTATGGAGCTGTTAATGTGCTTTCTTTGAAAATAAAATGAAAAATGCTTGACAGGTAACATATGTCTCGAGATTGGTTATTTATTACACACTTTGTTGTAGCTTCCCGTTAGTAAATTAATTTATGTGGTTCATTTAGAAATTAAGTAACCCGGGAAGTCTATAACACAATCAGATTTATGACTTGCGCAAAAATGTTTCATCTCTGTCTCTTCGGAATATGACAATTATTTTTGTTTAAGATAAAATAAAACTATATGTACACTTTACACTCATTCCGTTTACAAAATATAAAGATATCTACTTAGTCAAGCTCACAAATAACCGATTAAGGTAAGACATATTGCGCGTTTATTTTAATAACATAATTACGGAGCGACGAATGTTAAGATGATGACGGTATTGACAGCTCTATATGCATTCCTGGAGTCGGCACGACTGCGTAATGTTTTACGGTATGGGGCGAGACAATAATGGGTTGCTCATAACATTACTCGTCTTCGTGCCCCGTACTATGCAACGACACAGACTCGGGATTTCGTGAACTCTGCGTATATTCCCGTAAGGATAAAACATTTTTCTCTCAACACCTTAGTTTCGTGGTACGGGGTGCTTGAGCGTTCCTTTGTTGGAAAGGCTATGTGTATTTAGTTTGGAACAGTAAAATTAGGTGTTTGATTTAATTTGTGGTTTGTTTCACTTTGAATGCACTATCATTAACAAAATTCATGAAATATTTATTTGCGTGGCTATTTTTTGAGGTGTATCCATTATTAACTCGATACATGTTTCATGGTAATCACCTGAGAAATATAATTTTAATTTTAAAATAACTTGGGAACAATCGATTTAATTAAAAAATAATTAAGCTTTAAACGGTCACTTAAGCATTCTAGCCACGGTGTCTATTCAAACTTATCTATCAAAACTAAGAGAGTTTGAGATGGAGGCGATAAGAATAATACCTATCATTCATTCAGCTGGGCGGTTCAAATAAAATTTACATAGAATGAGATGCGCCTGCGCTTAATTAGACAGTGCACTCGTCGCATAAATCATCGCTTACTTTGTGTCAGTCGACACGAAACTGCCGCGGAAGACGGACATCAAACTTATTTGCCTTTTTATTACCATTTCTCTTATTTATTGCTTTCGCCACCGTGCCTGTTCTTTGTGGACATTTCGAGAAGCGTAAATTGTTTAACGCTTACAGAACTCTTCAATGAAATAATTTGAGACATGAGTAAAAAGCTCATTACTATAAATTTGATATGGTAGAGAGTTACTGGTTTTAGTATTTGCTAATTCATAATTAATTTGGAAACCTTCACACGGATGGTTAATACCAAACTTATGTGCATTTCTTTTTATTAGGTAGACATGAAAGACATATCGAAGAGTTGTTAAGTTTTTACGATGCTTATTAATTATATTATAATCTATTATGATGTCTTTAGATAAATAAACTCCAGCAACAGTATATAGTCCATTAATTTTTTAAGACTTATTTATATATCATTCTTCTGGGCGTATACATACTGCCGTTCATTTTTTAGGATTTCATACGATTAATTGTGCTCATGGCTATTATAAATAGATTCATTGTACATTTCCAAAGCTTCTAAGTTCAAATAGTCACTAGCCAAGCAAAGGGGACCTCGATCCGATTGACGAGTGAGCGGTTACATGCGCAGGCGCCGGTCCAGCGCGAACGTGGATAGCTATAGAGAATTAAAGCTTCTGTACACAGATAATTCAAAGCCCTTATTTGGTAATGTTTATTTACTTAATTGAATAAATTACTATATCTATACTATGACTGACTACAAGATAATAGATAGATAAGGATATGTTTGTCAATTCGATTTTTATAATGGTAGAGCATATAAAATGTCATGTTTTAATTATTATACGTACTAAGAAAAATGTAAATATAACACAATTTACTTAGTTTTGTAATAATTTGAAATGTTTATTATTCGTTCTCTTTTAGTTGTACATTAATTAATTAAATTAATGCAAAACTAGGCTTTAATAATATATATAAAAATATTGAAGTTAAGTTAATCACATAAAGCTGAAAAGTTGGTTTAAAAATAACAACTCCACGCTTCTTCTTAATTCTATTAACCCCATTCCATACCGCTCAGAACTATTCTAAATGAACTTTTAGACGACTAAACCATGAATGTTTCTCTCGGCTCAACCCGTATCACGTAGTCACAGGCCGATTTAATTACGCCGGCTGCTAAAATTGTTCACGCCACTCTGACTTTTACATATAAATAGCCACTCGTATATGTAATGTTGCCTATTAATGGCTCATAAAGTTTCCGCTGAGATTGTATCACGATTTTTGTTACCGACGCCACTAACCTTTAATTTCGACGGCGTGTTGGTACGGGAGGCACAACATGGCCAGGAAAGTTCGTGTTAGAAATTACGATGTCCCTTATAGAAAGATAAGACAGATACATTATTTCTATTACATATTATATAAAATTTATGTCTTAAAAATCTTGATCAGTTAATGCGAAAACGCTCAATAATTAAAATTTATTATTTCAGTTCGTGTTAGGTTTAAATGTTATGTTAAATAAAATCTGTGTTTATAATACTATGATATCGTTATGTGCTACAAGTTACTGCCTTACCTTGAGTCGGGACGAACCAGACCGCACAGGTTAACATATCGATTGCAAAGAAACATTGTATCTAATTTTTAATAACTTAACAGAATTATTGAATTTAATGCGCATAAAAGTAAACGTTTGCTTTTGTTAAGTCATTACAAAAATAATGTGCCAGAGTAAGTTAAACAAATAATATAGTAATAAGATAGAGAAATATAATAATAAGAATAAACATAGCAGAATAAAATTTAAAAAAATCTAAATGTAATGTAGCCGAAATATATATGGAATTTAATTTAGTTAGAAACTAAGTTACAATGTTGTTCCTGCAGGTGTTAATTAAACACGAATTTTGTTTTGTAACAAATATATAATCTGGGAAATGGGAATAGGCTCATCACCTATTACATGGGACCTAAACGTAACTGGCGAAACTTGGGTGATGGTTACTGCCTCAACTTTCGGGTAAATGCTGGCGTGAGTATTTTTTTATAACTGCTGAAATCCATGTACTTGCATATACCTAATAGTTTATTAGAATGTATCGTACAGTTTTTATAGTTTCACTTATCGTATGAAGAACATTGTACTTGCTCTTTATTACGCAGTATATGACTAGATCGTTTAAGAGCTTTTTTTATATAAAATGAGAGTAGCAAACGGGCATGCAGTTCAACTGATGTTGAGTGATCACTGCAGCCCATGACAATTATAAACGACTCGATACAGAATCATCGTTCGGTTCGAAGTTGGTCACAAGTGCGTTGCTACTCTTGAGGGTTAAGATGGTCGCCTCATATATCCTGTATGTTATGTACTGCTGACATTCGATCTAAACAAATATAACAGTTACTTCGATCCGCACCGGTCCGTTCCGCCAAGTGCAAGCCGTCCTTCCCCATACGAATATCGTCGGCAAAATCACCTACAAATGCGTTTAATTGATGATTTCACTTCGCCTTGTCACCGCTGGAATGTTTTTTAATTCACCCACGGCAGCCTTTAACCCATCAATCAAGCTTGTAGCGCACTCATTGCAAATGCACTCGTTCACATTTCAAGGTTCTAACATTTTGAATAGCCACTTTATGTATATGTTAGTATAATAATGTTGAATTCATTTAGATACTATCTGTTTGCGATTAAGTCTAAATATCGCGATATCATAAGCAAAGGTGAGCAAAATAATTTTCCTAAATATTTCTGTTCTTGTATTATATTAAAACCAGTGGGTCAGTAGTTACAAGTTCTCGAGCGGGAGACATAATGTGCCATTGGGTTTTTGGGGAAAAATCTCAGTATCTCAGTATCAGTCGGTAGTTTGGAAATGTTTTTATGTTATGAAGTGCCACACGGGCTTGTAGTAATACCTGATGGTAAGTAGCTACTACAACCCATGACATCTGTAACCACAGATGCGGTGCTTCATCTAAAGACAGATGGAACGCCTCGTGTTTTACAAATGCTGGCTATCACATCCTTAGACCGAAACATATGTAGTAGTAACACGAAGTGCTCAATAAATGGCAATTTGCCTCTCCTGATGTACCTTGGACATAAATGGAATGGCTAAACGTAGATGATTTGCTTGTCTGCCAACCCCTAAACAAATACAGGCTTTAGTTATGTTGTTTTATTATGTATAATTTTCTAGCAGTTTTCATATAGCCGTATGCCGCAAAAGAGAAACATGCCATATAATCCACTATGAAAATATGCTCCGTAGGTGATACCGATATCCTTGCGAGATTGTATGTCGCCGTATGATAAACTCGTCCCCTGCTCGCTTATCCAGATAACATCTAGGTATTTTCGTATCATTACATAATTAAACGATATCACGCGAAAGTTATGATAAATGCATTTTAACGTATTTTCT
>DWIE01001655.1:0-10307 GCA_018248235.1 Choaspes benjaminii
GTTTCGGTGTAAGGGTGTGATAGCCAGCATACGCAGAACACGAGGCATTCGATCTATGTCCTCAAGGGTAGCACCGCTTCTGTGATTACAGATGTCATGGGCTGCAGTAGCTACGTACTAGCAGGTAGACTGCAAGCCCGTGTGCTACATCATAAAATTAAAAAAAATGGTTGTGATGGACTGCAATGATCACTCAACATCAGGTGACCTGCATTTTGCTACTCTCACTGATATAAGAAAAAATGTATTTTCTAGTAGATATTTTATCCTATAATTCTATATATTACCACGATTATGTGTAAGAATATATACTTAATTTCTTTTTTTATATTCCTCGAATAATTATATAGCTATATGAATATATTTTCAGATTTATTAAGAGTTATAAATAGTAACTGGTGAATCTACAAAAAAATTTATTTAGACGGCCATAATATATATACATTCTATTATAACCGACTTGAGAAAATATGTAATTTTTTCGGGTATTATGTTAAAGCGTATAAATATATATATGTTCTTCAGAACTTCTTTCTTTCTTCCTATTCATAGGAAACAAATCATGAAATAATCAGCCTCGACGGCTCAGTGGTTACAAACGCGACCGCCGAGGAAGAGGTCCTGGATTCGTTTCCTTGATATGGTAAAATGTCCTCATGGATTTTTTATAATAATAAAATTCTCAAGAATAGCCAAAAGTTTGAATGTGCCCGTTAAATGACGAGTCTTTATTACACCTGTTGCCTGCAACTTCGGGTAAACGCAGCGTGAATTGTTATATTTATTTTAATGACCATAGCGCTGAAGGTTGAGAACCGGTTGCTATTTCGATCCTCGCAGCGACAAAAAATTGTAAACCGTTCTACAAGTTTAGCAGTTCCGGAGTTATGACGGGACAGTCAGAGAGATAAGAATTTTAAACATAGTAGAATTTATATGAGAGAATTACAAAATGAATAATTAAAACAAAATTGTATAAAAGAATTGAGCGCACAGACACCACATATTTATATAGAAGGTTTTTTTACGTTATGAAGTAGCACACGTGCTTGCAGTCTACCTGCTGGTAAGTAGCTATTGCAACCCTGCACATCTGTAATCACAGATAGCTACTCTTGAAGACACAGATCGAACGCCTCGTGTTCTGCGCATGCTGGCTATCACAGCCTTACACCGAAACACAAGTAGTGCGAACACAGCTTCACGGCACAAATAGGTGTGACGGTGGTACCGACCCAGTCGAACATATTCTACGACGTAGTATAGTAGTAGGTAGTATATACTACTAATATAATTGTAGAATTCTCATCGTCAGTCACTCATTACCATAAATTGGTTTGCTCATGGAGGTTGCCTTTTTAAAATTTGCACTTCGTTATCTGGTACAATCTTTCCTAAAAAATGACCTTCTAAACACACGAGTAAGCGAGTATCACGACTTTATTTATAAATTTCTTAATTCGTCAAATAAAACAAATATATGGTATGTATGTATGACGACCTCCGTGGCGCAGACGGTGAGCGATGCGAAGCGTCAGGTCACGGGTTAGATTCCAGCGGCGAGACGATTTCTTCTAATTTGTTTCGTGTCTGGAATAACCTAACTGGTGGTAGAACATGAATATGTTCGAGTGGGACTGTACCACCGTGATTCCTATTTGTGCCGTGAAACAGTAGTGTTCGAAGTACTTGTGTTTCGGTGTAAGGGTGTGATAGCCAGCATGCTATAAACGCGGCGTTCGATTCTTGACCTCTGGAGTAGTACCACATCTGTGACCTTGGTTACAGAGGTCATGGGCTGCAATAGCCCCTCACTACCAGGTGAACTGCAAACCCGTGTGCTACTTCATGACATAATAAGAAATTAAATAAACTTAATCACTATTGGTGGTAAAACCTGTTCACGTTCGCTCGGGCGAGTACCACCACATTTTTTCTGATGTGAAATAATTCTTATGAAACACAACTGTGTTCCAGCTGGAAGCGCGTGGCAGCCGGCACATAGTATACACGAGCCGACCATCTTAGCCCTCAAGAATGGCAGCACAATTCTGATCGACTTCGAATAGATCAATGACTCTGTTTGCGTCGGCTTCGGTTGTCGTGGGCTGCAGGTGTCACTTAACATCCGGCGAATTGTATTCCCGTCTGTTACTCAAATTTTCATAAAAAAATCCACATCAAATATCATATACCAAGACCATTCAATATTGCGATTTTATATACTTGTGTTTCAAATGAAAATTAATCTGTGTTAACCGAAGTTTTTTTTTTCGAATGGATAAGGCTCTACTGGGCTTTACAACGTCAAATATCTTTTATGGCGAGCGGAGTGTTCAGACAGACGTAGGGTCTTGGACAATGACGTTAATTGGTGCATCAATGGAGCTAAATGAGGCTTTCGTTATTGTATAGTTACACCATAGAAATAATTGCAATTACTCGAAGACAACCATATCACACAAATGGCGCACAAAATGCAATCTCATCGCTGAAGAAGCGATATTTCTTAGACAACCTTTAGGTAGACTAGAGGATAGAAACGAAAAAAGGGAAACTATAGCAATATTTTATCATATTTTGTTACTCGTTCAATTGCTTATTACCCGTTTTTCATTCAAATGAAATATACATGTTTTTTGTATTTAAAAACCTACCTTAGTACAGCATCTCAGTTAAATTTATATGAAAAAACATGACACAGAGCGCGTGCACGGGATACACGTACCAGATGTTTAAGTTATGAAGCAACACACAGTCATCCAGTCCACCTGCTGGTAAGTAGCTACTGCAGCCCATGACATCTGTAATCACAGATTCGGTGCTTACGCTTGAAGGCATAGATCGAACGCCTCGTGCTCTGTGTATGCTGGTTATCAGACCCTTACACCGAAACACAACTGTTTCACGACACATAGGTATGACGGTGGTGCCGATCCCCTCAAACATACTCATATTCTACCTCCCGTTACGTTATTCCAGACACGAAACAAATTAGAAAAATTCGTTTCGCCGCGGGAATCGAACGTCACGACTCGCAAATCGGCTCCTCACCGTCTGAGCCACGGGGGTCGTCAAACTTAAAATTAAACGTGAATCTTAAAGTATCGTCTTATCTTATACAAGATGCCCCAACGCAAGTGACCGCCGAGCGTCTCTTAATTATTGGGACAAAACGAACGAATGTCATTAAAGTACAGATGTTATCGGATTGTTTTTTCGTTAATAGCTTATTTTTAATAGATATTTAATTCGATTATAATATGTTGAACATTTTTAAAATTATATGTCGAAAATGTGTATGTGTGTATTCTATTTTTTTTACATATCTAACCATAAATAATAATACAATACAATCTAATTATAATAATAGGGTTTCAATATTATTTGTAGAGACACCTGACATGCGGCACTATTTAAAAGAAATAATTTTTGTTTTTACAAAATTTTTTCATTCTTTTTTTTCTTTACGAATTGTTTTCATAGTTTATCGATTGAAGATATAAAATCTACCCAAAATTAAATAGGATATTTTTTTTTTGATAGTTCAACTCAAAATTTGATGAAATAATTACGTAATTTTATTTGATTTCGCTAAAAAGTTGGATAAAAATCCGATGAATATTATTATTTTGATCTTTATTATTAAATTACATGATTGACCTACAAATTTTCATAGCAATGTTTTTTTTTTTATGTAATGAAGTAGCACACGGGCTTGTAGTGTACCTGCTGGTAAGTAACTACTGCAGCCTATGTCATCTGTACAAATAGGCAATAATACAGTCTGTACAAATAATTCACGGCACAAATAGGTGTAACGGTGGTACCGACCCAGTCGAACACATTCATGTTCTACCACCCGTAAGGGCATTCCAGACACGAGACAAATTAGAAAAATTCGTCTCGCCGCGGAAATCGAACTCGAGACCGCACGTTTCGCAAAGCGGCTCATCACCGCTGCGCCACGGAGGTCGTCAAAGTTGTTTGTAGTTCTCTCAAATATGTGCCGAACTACAGATTTTTCTTAAGTGACTAATTCGGTCAAAAACAAGGTATACAGCAGGTATTTCTTTTTACCTGTGCAAATCCCTTGTTCACTGGCTTGTGTATGTGTGCGTACGTGTGTATGTGTGTTCGTGTGCGTGTTGTGTGTGTGTGTGTGTACGTGTGTATGTGTGCGTGTGCATGTGCAACTTGTAAAGAAAAAATACAGATTGAAAAACATATGAAAACAAAAAAAATATCCTTGAAATATTGCAGCAACTCAGGTGTCTCTACAAAGAGAATTAAAAACGTAATAAAAAGTACCATCCGCTAAGACCTGTAATTTAATGGTATCCGTTTATAGTATTGTCACAATATTCAAGTGCCGCGGTGCGGTCACTTCGCGCTAGGGCACCTTGTATATTTAAACTGCCTCGTTGGCTCAGTGGTTGGAAGCGCAACCGCCGAGTGCAGGGTCCTGGGTACGATTCCTGGGTCGGGGGAAATGCTATTGATATTTCCTAACCAGTAAAATCTTGGAAAGTAGCTCTGGGCTTGGAAATGCGCCAGGGAATTCCTAATTTGTTTGGGTCTGGAAAAACCTTACGGGTAGTTGAATATGAATATGGTCAACAAGAAGGTATCATCGTCACACCTATTTGTGCCGTAAAACAGTTTTGTTCGCATTACTTGTGTTTTGGTGTAAGGGTGTGAAAGCCAACATATGTAGACCACGAGGCGTCCGGTCTTTGTCCTCAAAAGTGGCACCGTATCCGTGGTTACAGTTGTCATGGGCTGGAGTAGCTACTTACCAGCAGGTAGACTGCATGCCCGTGTGTTACATCATAACATAAAAAATATATATATATACCTTGGGAAGTTCACTCTGAGGCTTTTGATGTATTCCACCAATGTAAATAATATTGTCTGGCATCGGCTGATTGTGATTCCAAATTGGGTTAGTATTCAAAAACACCATGTCAACATTATTCTTCAGTTCACTTAAACTCGGAATATCGGGTCCGAATACACTTCTCAACATTTCGTTCTCAGCACTATCGTAGGACTCGTACATTTTTTCAAATGCCACCTGAAAAAATGCCTCCCGCGCCCTCTCCCACTTGGTCAAGTTGAACAACCTTTGCCGCACAATCGACGGATACAACAGCGGATGCCCGGGCGCACCCAAATGACCGTTCATTCCCACCATTACACCAAAAGAGCTCATTTGAATAACCGGCGCTTTGAATATATGAGAAAATACCAGCGCTGATCTCACACATGCCTCGATCAATAGAAGATCAAACTTCAAGTTTTTATTCATCGTTATTTCCCTTACTTCTTCGGTTAAGAGCTGTTGTTTGAATATCTTGTAGAATAGTTCCGTGAACATTCTTATTTGTGCGTACATGTCGTTTTCGTTGCCTACTGTTACTTTGTTCAACTCTTTTTCCCACGTTCGGTAAGAAATGTCGCGAACGTCGATCTCTGTTAGGTTTAGAGGTGATTGACCGGCTGGAAAAGCCGGGTGAGCTGTGATGATGGTGACCTCATGGCCGCGTGCTGCCAGTTCTTGCGTCAAAGGCCGGAACACTACTTGGTGGCTTATTGAAGGCGTTGGAATCACTGCCAATATTCGTGCCGCTTCCAATTCATTTATAACACTAGCCACAATGCTCAACAAAACTGTTATTCTCATTTTGAAGGCAACCGTAAACTGAGCCGGTTTTAGAGTGCAAATCGCTTTATATGGGAGGCTTGGTACTGATACGTTAAGCGCATGAGAATGTCTCTGTACTTCTGTGTGATAAAGCATTAAGAATGTGATGAGATGTGCGTTTGAAATTAATTCCATTGATAGTACATATGTGTCTGAGGCCGACCTTAGTTACAGCGGTTAAGGGCCGCAATTATCAACAGGTGTTTTAATCGTGATCTGCTTTAGGTCATAAAAATAATACGGTAAAAAGTTTAACGTAAATGAAAGTGTATTTGTTATGAAGTAACACAAGGACCCCGCAGTCTACCTACTAGATCAAACACAGTTGTGTTTCTTTTGATATGGGCACACGGCACACGGGCTTGCAGTCTACCTGCTGGTAACTGCTACTGCGTCCCATGACATCTCCGTGGCGCAGACGCTGATGAGCCGCATTGCGAAACGGGAGGTCGCGGGTTCGATGCACGCGGCGAGACGTTTTTTCTAATTTATTTCGAGTTTGGAATAACCTTACAGGTGGTAGAACATGAATATGTTCGACTAGGTCGGTACCACCGTCACACATATTTGTACCGTGAAACAGTAGTGTTCGCACTACTTGTGTTTCGGTATAAGGGTGTGATAGCCAGCATACGCAGAACACGAGGCGTTCGATTTATTTCCTCAAGGGTAGCACCGCATCTGTGATTACAGATGTCATGGGCTGCAGTGGCTAGTTACCAGCAGGTAGACTGCAAGCCCGTGTGTTACTTCATAACATTAAAAAAGAGTATATATTAACACTAATAACAATGTTACTTGAATTCATTTGAAATTACCACCACACATCAAAATAAATAATGTCATTTACGTCAAACATCTAAGAAGTAATCATGGCGGCGATAATAATTAGTCTGTTTTGCAAAGTGGTCAGAGTGAATAGTGACATCGCGTAAGAGTTTTTTTTTATTTCAATTCATTTAAAAAAATGTACATATTACATTAGTGTTTGTTTGAAACATGTGATGGTTTTTTTTTCTTTATGGAAATTAAAGCAGCAAACGGGCGTGCAATTTACCTTATGTTAAGTGACCATTGCAGCCCATGACAACCGTAACCGTCTTTAAACAGATCCATCGTTCTGTACTCTACTCTTGAGGGCTAAGTTGGTCGCCTCATGTATCCTATGAGTGCCGGCTGCCACACCCTTCAATCTGAAACACAACTAATAAGAGCTATTTCACAGCAGAAATATATGTGGTGGCTGTACTGACCCGGGCGAACCTGAATAGGTTCTACCACCGATATTAACATAAAGCCGATTTCTTTTTTAGTTACAAACGTTGCTATAATACTAAATTAATTTTTATTAGCTGAACTTAGAAGCTTATAAGAATATGGAATGCTATCATAAATCGTTGAACAATCGACCTTGATCTTAGGTACAGTTGTGAAATTAATCCCGACCTACCGAAATATGTGAATTTTGACAGACGTGATAAAAGTGATTACAATACCTACAATAACAAAAATTAGACAATATTGGTTTTTGGTTCACTTTTTTTAGTAACTGATTAACGTGTTTTTTTAGTTTCTCCCTAATTTTCTTTGGGTCTTCTACTGACCCCCGAAAGTCTCAAACGCACGCAAGGAAGCGTAAACGTTCATGTTCAGAACCATTAAACTGATACCACATAACTCGTCAATAATATATCTGTTTACCTGTAACATTTTTTTAAATATGAAATTTTAATAATTTGTTACTTTAAATGAAACGATTTTAAAATCTTTGGAGTTGTAATCTTCTTCTATCTATATATATATCTATCTATATATCTATGTATAAAGGATAACTGACTGATTGACATATCAACCCACAGTCAAAACTCCTGGGGACATGATTGTGAAAATTGGCATGCGTGATCTTTTAACACTATATGTAAGCACTAAGGAAGAATGTTCGGAAATACATCTTCTATGGTGGTGAAAACGGGGATGAAATTGTGTATGTGTGTGGGAAAGCACTCGTAATATCATATGTATCGTATAACCATAATAATACACAACATATAGATAGTATGAGGACATTGTTACAATACTTATCAGTATTCGAGTTGTGTACATATTTAACAATAATAAAACAAATTAAACAATCTTGCATAAGTGTTACGCATTAGTTATTTAGTAACTCTACTTCATAATAACTACTAAGTAAGGTCTTCCTAATGAATTGGCACGTTCAGAAAGAACTATGTAAACAGGAATGTTATTGTATAAATGTTCATACAGTACACGTAAAACGAATTCACTTGCAATTATTGTCATATGATCTATTGGCGCCACGTTGCCGTCCGCCGTGCACGTGGCTCTGTGTTTGATGTGTCGGCGTTTCTGTCTCAACAGCTTGATTGTAACGATTACTATTATTGGTCAGCCGCATTCATTTATTTATTAATACACATCATCAGATGGTATCAACCTATTGACGACCTCCGTGGCGCTGACGATGATGGATTCTATTCCCACGGCGAGACGAATTTTTCTAATTTTAAATTTCGTGTCTGGAAAAACCTAACGGGTGGTAGAAGATAAATATGTCTGACTGTTACGATACCACCGGCACATCTATTTGTGTCTTGAAACAGGAGTTACTTGCGATTCGGTGTAAGGGTGTGATAGCCACCATGCATGCACAGAACACGAGGCGTTCGATCTGTGTCCCCAAGAGTGGCACCGCAGATGTCATGGGCTGCAATAGCTACTTACCATCAGGTAGACTGCAAGGCCGTGTCCTACTTCATAACGTAAAAATGGAATGTAGCGAATATAAAGCTGAAAATAATTACATTAAATTCTATGTCTAAATATGATCGGGGAATTGTTGGAAGGATAAATATTGTATTTACGATACTTTTGACAAATGATCTTAAGAAAGTATTGTATATCTTGATAATATATTCAATACTCCATAATTTTATCCGGCTATTAACAAAAAAAGTATTCAAAATAATACACAATACTTCTAACTAGGCGTTCTACAAGCAAATTGTTAAAGGCACCAGAATATTTTGTGATAATAAGTAGTGTGTTCTACTACTTAAAGGAAAATCCTGAATGTGATAGCAAAGCATAATAATGAACTTATATTTCTTCAATTAAATTATCATCTGTCAAAAGTTGTAAGAATATATTTGCCCATTAAAATACCTCAATTTGTTTAATAAAAAATAATTAAGAGCCACGCATTATTTAAATGGAACATTAAATTTTATTTCATAATTTATACCATACGGATCTATTTAATAATATTAACATTTGAATTTTAAAAGGAATATTTTTTGAAATTATATATACGGTAATATATTAAAACGTGTAATTCATTCGTAATGTCGTTCATGAATAAGTTATTATTGACTGGTATAGTTTTTATTTTCGGTTTATAAATTATAAGTTTGCTATCTATACGTTTGTTTAGTAAAAAAATTAAGAAATGTCTTGAAAATAGTCAAAATGTAATTTTAAAGTAATATTTGTTTTTGTGAGCTTTTGTCTAATTTTTTTAGTTGTCTAATACAGGTACGAATCCTGTATTAATTTAATAAAAAACCTAAATTTATACAATCTATTCACAAGTTCGACAAGTGGTACACAATGTCTTGTAATCTAATCGGGTCACAATTCCACGTACGACACGTAACTCTTTCTGTTATTTGGTTCACACAAAAATATTTGTACGTTACAAAATATTGTAAACGCACGTACAATACGTACGAAAAAAGGCGCTAAACAAAGATCACCTTATTGTATACTGCAATTACATATTTAAGTTGTAGAAACTACGGGTGGTAGAATATGAATATGTTCGACTGGGTCGGTACCACCGTCAAACCTATTTGAACCGTGAAACAATAGTGTTTGCACTACTCGTGTTACGGTGTAATGGTGTGATAGCCAGCATACGCAGAACACGAGGCGTTCGATGTATGTTCCTCAAGGGTAGCACCGCATCTGTGATTACAGATATCATGGGATGCAGTAGCTACTTACCAGCAGGTAGACTGCATTTCCGTGTGCTACTGCATAAAATAAAATATAAAAATATAACCACTACACCTTTTTTTATGAAAATTAGATTAGTTAACTGGCATGCAGGTCTTGTTGTTAAGAGACAACTACGGGCATACAACCGTAACCGAGTCAAAACGCACACCTCGTTCCGTTCGAAGTCTGTCACAAATGTGTTGCTACTCCTGAGGTCTCAAGTCACCTCTTGTGTGCTGTGTATGTCGGTTGTCAGAATCGTCCAGCTGAAAGTCATCTCAGAAGAACTATTTATATATTATGAGCCCATTGCTCACGGCTTCGCACATGCCATACAAACTTTTATTCCGTTTTTTATCACCATAAGGTTTTTCAAAAATCCTTCCTTAGTGCTCAGTGTTCGCATGCAGTGTAAAAGGAACTTGTGTGCAAGTTTTCACAGCCTTAGCCAAAATAGTTTGGGCTATGCGTTGATATGTCAGTCAGTTATTCTCTAATGAGTAGTGTTTCAGCTTGAAGGGTGTGGCAGCCGGCACGCGCAGGATAAATGAGGCGACCAACTTAGCCCTCAAGAGTAGCA
>DWIE01001656.1:0-10307 GCA_018248235.1 Choaspes benjaminii
ATAACCATTTAGCATGCGACTACTTTGCACAAGGCCAATTAACGACGTTCGGAAAAACACTAATTGCCCCCGTTTAACGTCGGTCAAGTTAATATCTAATAATATCGCCTATCATTGACTGAACTCTGATTACAAGATGTTTTGATACCAGCAATCTGGGCCTTGTCGCAATAACAGCGTGGAAGTTTACAAAGAATACTATACGATTATTGATAACATCGTTAATTCAGGCGTAGCACAATAACTTTTAGAATTTAATTGTAATTACAAAACGTCACCCACAAAGAGACTTTGCGAATGAGATGAAAAATTATTCTTCTGAGAATATTTTACGAGATTTGGGTCTGTAATTCGTCGCAAATTATACGCCCATTGTGTTAAATTCTCATGGCAAGCAACCGTAAGACCTAAGTTTGCATAACAGTAATTTCGCGCTCTGTTGTGAACTGTTTCCAATAAATTGTACGAATTCTTTTGTTATGCAATGTAAAGTGGATCTCTGAATATCAGGTTTACTTTTTTATTTAGCTATTTAAAAATGTTTTTTTTCATTGAATTGAACTATTTATATGCGCATAATATTCTTGGATTTGTCCAACCAGAATATTATTATTCGTTCGTTTTGTTTGTCTATTTGTATAGCTTTAAAGCATGCAAATGTCATATGCGTGAATCATGTGAATAGTATACGCCATTGAAATGGGTGTTATCTGCATAACCTTAGAGTTATTCAAATTCCAGACATGATTGTTTTACGTACATACACATCTATTCTATATCTGCATAAAAATATAAATAAAATGTTAAGGTCTGTTATTTTGAAATACTAAAAAATGGAGTTCTATGTTAAACACGTATATATATTTCAATTCAATCTGTCATATGGTTATTTGTACCATACTAAAATTCAACATGTTTTATATGTCTGTTCGGAATACAACTTTCGAAAAGCCTCGATCAATTTGGATTGGATTATAGAGGGTAGATGCCCGATTTTGTGAGGAATTCATATTCAATTCACGCGAACAAAGTTTCGGGTAACAGCTAGTATAGGGCATAAAATGTTAGTTTGTTTTAAAATCCAATGTATAATATGTACGTACTTATCTAAGTCCGTCACTTCGAAGTTTAGGCACGTAGGTTTATTTATTTCATTAGCGTTTCGAATTTCATTGTAGGTCGATGTCAATGGCGGTGTTTAATTTTGTGGGGGCGTTGGCCGTCGACTTTGCATGTGCTACACGCGCCACCGCGCCCATACGAGCTGTCTCATTAGTTCCCCCGGCGAATATACTTTTTCTCTTGTTGTGTCTGTTTAGCCCTCGATGTATGAATGCAGCGTTGCCCCGGGTTGAAATGCCCTTTTGTACGCCGGCCATTTGTGAACGGAAAGACAAATTAAAGGTTTCGAAATGCAGACGGATTTTTTAAATGGGTTCTTATTTATTGAAAAGATGATGGTTTAAAAATTAAAATAAGTAGTGTAGAGGAATTTATAAACGAAAGAATAATTTTAATTTCTCGTGCATTTGCATATTTTACTTTACTTGCGGCTGTGTTTTGAGATGCACGCCCATTTGGCGACACGCCAGCTGTGACAATAGGCTCTAATTTACGTTCAGATCGCGACGCGTCTGAAGCAAAAATCTCTGGAACCCGAACCCGACCCTAGCTGGGAACGGACAGCATATTGACCGGCCGGAAATGTAGTGCATTGTTTGTTCAGTTGTTTTGTACGTGTCGTGTTGTCTCATGCGTTGATTATTAAACGGCCTTGTATAGTAAGTTTTGTAGAAAATATTAATTTTGAGATATACACTCATTGATTTATTTATATTATTGTTGACTATTTCAAGACTGGTGTAGTTTTCCCTTCTGGAAGCATAACTTCTGTAAAGCAGTTAAAAATAGCTTTAACGGATTTATATTGATAGCTTCGTATAAGACTATCTTTATATGAAATATTCATTATTTGGTTCTAACCTCATGCGTGGTGTCGGAATTGCAAGGCGAGAAATGATCACGTGGGTCAGAAGGGTCAAGAATGCAGCGTCTGGTAACGAACGGTCTCAATGTATCGAAATGGTACATTAATGTCCACATCTATTAACGAATCATTCTCAATATATTCACACAGTTTATACATACTGAAATCGCATAAATATGCGTAAAGGGGCCAAGTTCGGTACAAACCAAGGTAAGTAAAGATATAAAGTTGTCAATTTTCGAAGGAACTTACAACAGCAACTTATCATAGAAAAGTTAATCTATGTTCAACATTTTTGAAAGAACATTTGTGCCGTATTCACTTTTATAATAATTGTAGGACTACAAACTGGTATATTGCTATAGCCAGTGAGTGTGGTATGGGTTTTGAATGTTATCCTACTCGTATATGCCATTCTTAGAATCATCGAAACTCGAAAGCTCGGTCGATGTAGGCAAATTGAGCGTACGTTGAATTATTGTAAAACGAATCACTGGAATAGAGTGCATGGGTTCAATGATTTATTCAAATTGATCCATGTGTTATTAAATATTCCTAAGTCGGATCATTTGATTACCCGGAATATTGAACACAATTTAACTTTTAAATTACCACCGTTTTTTGTCACGTTCCAATCGAATGCCATGTTTATGTGTTACGAAAGGGAGAAGTATACTGGGTTAGTGCTGATTATATTGTAATTATACTAGTTAATTTATTATCAAAGCCTAGCAGGTTTTTTTTATTAGGCAACATTATGTTACAACTGTAACAAAAGAAACTTATATATAAATACAGAACATGACTGTGGTTACCAAATACTGACATATGTTTTACAGACAACTTTCTGACAGATTGTTACCAGTCGCGACGTCTCCCTGACTACCCATATTCCCTTCCCGTAGTATCGCGGTTTTACTACCGTGAAGAACATAATTGTAAACAGGATATAAGCGCATTATAAACATGAGTTGGATATAATAATTAAAAACATTCAAAGAGTTTTACAGCCGTTGAATCGAGGTTAGAGTAAGCATTTATTCTTCTCTAAAGTTATGATAGATTTTATATTTATAATTCAATGAAGTTTTGCTTATATTATAATATTTTATTGTTATCCATCCAACTCCACTTTCCTTGTAGCTTTTATCATTTGTATTAATGTGCAACAGGAAAAATAGACGCGTCAAGCGCCTCTGTAAACACTTAATTCTGTCTCAGTAACCAGTCTACACGTATCTTACTGCTTGCTGAATCATATTCTTATTTTAAAACACGGGAAATACGGCCTATATAAAAAGTAAACAGACAGGTAGCAAGAGGTTAATAATCCCTGAACATGTGTTTGCTCTAAGCATTTTAGTGTAACAATTTAGATTGAAAACATGGACACACTCGAATATTAACGCTTTTACACTATTGCCTCTTTCAAAATGTTTTGTTTCATTCTATTAACTATGGATGGGGAAGAACTTTAACATGTGAGCATTAACACGAAATTTATGGTTCATGATACATAAGGAAACGGTTATGCCGTTCGGACCCCTCTAGAGTTCTGTTTAAAAATATAATACATTTTTTATTTCCCTGATTACTTACCTGATTCGACTTTATTATGAAGCCATAAAACTGAATTTCTATTATAATTGCCGAGCCTGGGCATCGTTCAGTTTGACAAACTTTTTTTAATTAAGCTCTTGTGTTGCGTCCGTCGCTTTATTTTTATCCGGGAATTTTTAAACAATACGCTGGGTTGTGTACAAGCTTCTTTATTTTCACGATACGTTGGTTATTAATTGTTTTAATTGGCAATTGTTATAATATTAACATATTTAAAAAGGAATTATTAAGTAAAGTTACATAGTAGATGAAAATTATTTTAATTAAAACTAACTCTTTAACCGAAAATGCAAAGTAGAATATTTATAATAAATATTTACTTTACTAGATTGTGTTCAATCTGAAATGCGACTTGTCTAAGGACAGTGTAACGTTATACGTAGTCGATTGTACCAGTAAATAGAGTATGACGAGCATTTTATTAATATCGAGTACTTAGTATATGATGACATTGATAAAATATAATATGGTCATTATATTTTTCATTGCTGATATTACACTAATAATTACACTAATGCCGTCATGATAGCCATCACACGCAGAACGTGAGGCATTCGATCTATTTCCTCACAGTAGCACTGCATCTTTGGTTACAGATGTCATGGGCTGCAGTAGCTACTTACTATCAGGTAAACTGCATGTTCTTGTGCTACCGCATAACAAAAAAATGATATAAACCAGAAGTTAGTTACGAATATGCAATGTATATATTATGTTCATAGTAACACTTGAATGTTAATATCTTTTCTTGGAACGATACCTGAAGGTCGGATTAGTCTTTGTCATGCGTTAATGTAGTCGTTCCTCTTAATAAATTCTTTACAGATATCATCACACCCGGTTATAAGAATGACAACTTTACGAAGTTATGCACAAAATTGATTGTATTGTTTTCTGACTGATTGTAATTCTGTTTGTCAATTTTCTAAAATATTCTTCCTGCCAGGTTCTCATTCTTACATTTCTTTCATGTATTCTAAATTATAATACTTGCAGGACAGTGAAATAAGAGTTCTTCATCTATAAATACGTTCATCTCTAATCTTATCTCATAACGCACAAGTAATGTTTTAGGAATATCATCAGTCCTAAAAACAATATGTCAGTTATTATTACACGACAATGTTGTTAAGGCAACTATGAGGAAACTACTAGTTTTACGACTTAACTTCTGGAATAAGGCTGTGATAATCAATACGGTATACCCTCAGTACGGTATTCAGTTTATTGACTTGAAATTTTATTACTACGCTGGGTTTTGTGTATTTATGAATTTTTATTTTCTTCAGAATTTCAAAAAAGTGACAGAAATAAAGGTCATGTAGAGTTAGTGAGTATTTTGTATAGTTTTGCCTCAATAAGGTACTTTTTATTAATTAGTCATACGTTCTTCTGAACTTTACTCATACCTAAACAGTCATGAACATATTCCCATAAGACATTATATAATTTAAATACAGTCATGTAAACAAAATACATCATCGTTTGGTCAAAATATTATTATATAGAATTAATTTAATCCCTGTAAAATATTGTTTTGTATTTTACTAATGATAAGCGTATTGACGTTGAATATTACTATACGTACTCCGTGGTTAATGATTTTTTAGGGTTTTAATAAAAAAAATGTTAATTGCGTCATTCAGTTGTTTTAAATAAATAGTGTAAGATTTTGATACGCAAGATGGGTCTATTGTTTTGTTGTATTGTTAAAGTAATTTCAGGGAATTGGAAAAATCGCGCTCATCCTATCCTTTCACCGCGCACCTTGCATAATGCGTTATTCTGATTGTTCTTGGCCCCGTTTCAGGAAAGATTAATGAATATGTATCGCACAAAATGTAATAACACGCAGACATATCTGAATGCAATTTAAAAACAATGCTTTAATAACAAGTGGAGCGTTCGTTGATGAGATAATAAGAAAGTAGAAGACTCGACAAAAGACAATTATTTCATGTAATAGCTATTGAAATATTAATGCTTACATTAATGCGTAATACTTGGAGAGTTATTATTTACACAATTCGTTTATATTTATTAGCTAAGCCGTATGTTACAAAACATATAATGAAGTTTACTAAATATAAATAACACACATCTAAAAAAAATTCGTTTGCATCATTCGAGACTGACTGCATTCATAATTACTGTATATTCATTCAACGTACTTCTAGATTACCTTTTTTGCTTTATGAAAAAAATCGTGAAGTATGCTCTTTTGAATGTTACCAATATTCTCTATGATATTGCTTAATACTAGCTTTGCATTTTCTTCTACTCGTGGGTAGAGTTTTTCGCTCATCATTTTTATCAGTTTGTCTATTTTTTTTATGATCGTAAATAAAATGTAATGTAAGAAAGTCTAATGCGACACGATTAAAACGGGTTTATTAATTTCCTTCTCTAAGCTATTTGAAATGCAAATACCACAGTTCATCCAAAAATGGCCGATCTGTTAATATTAGAGTTGGCAGTCAAGCTGTGCGGACATACCGCTATCGCAAATATCAGTGGGCCACTTGAAAGTACCTAGCTCATAAAAATATACGCCATTTAGGCTTTGGGAGATAATAGCTGCGGACCTCACCAGGCCGTCCACTTGGAGTGATATATATTTTATCTCAGCCGACTGGGCCAGAAAATTCGTAATATATTTGTGGTCGGGACTGTGACAGAAGTTCGTGAAAACGTATGAAATGAAAACCATTCTACAGGGCCGTTTAATCAGAATAATGATTAAGCAATTTTCTGTGAAATAGCCGAGTTAATAGGTGCTTGTGGAATTTAATAACGACTAATGACTTTCCATGCGACTAGTAGACGGAGTGGAGTGGAGTGGAGTAAATAAATATATTTATTAATTGATTTGATAAATGCATTTCAGCTATAATTCATTAACGCAGGTTAAAAGAGTATTAAATTAAAATGCACGATGGCTGGGTTACGACATTTTATTGCCAGATATGAATTTGCGACAAAAGAAAATAGAGACCTGTTAGTTCGATTGACGGCGAATATACATTTGTTTCTTGTAATAATAAAACAATTACGATGTCATTCCTTACAAAAACCATTAAATTATCTGAAGTTAATTTGTACAAATGATTACAGCAACTATTTTTCTTTTGTCGCCAGACTCCAAAGAATGTAACGTTTGACATTAGAGTAACTTGTTTTGGGAAGATTGCCAGGACAATGGTTATACAATACATTAGACTTTCAAACAAAGAATGTCGTAAAGTATAAACGAAGGACTTCTGTATCGGTATAATAATATGCGAAAGAAAATATTTTCTGCTCCGGATCGACAATTTTTTTGAAAAATAAATGTGAAGAACGTAATATGTCAGTTGCGGCAAATGAGCCCGGCCCTTTGAAAGTGGGCTATATTATTTATAGCCTGGCACACATTAGCTAACCTATTAGGCCGATGGACCGTCGTTAAACGCACGGTAATGATGGATTCTATTGTTAGACCGCTCTATTTTTCAGGAAATCGAGGGGTTCGTCTACCCTTCCCTATGGAAAAGAAATTACTGAAAGAAAGAGGAAATGTTTATAATTATTTTAAATTCTGCTTCTTCGAATGTGTCAAATAAGTAACCTCACATTGATATTTGCGTTGTCATAGTTATTTTTCCTTCTGGTATTTGCATAAAAAATATTCCAGGGGAAAGATTTATATGATTCTCAGTAATAACTTGTTATTTTTCTTTAAAGTTAAACAATTATGTTGTTTTAGATAAGAGCCAAGGAGTTTAAAGTTATTATTAAACAAATCATTATATCTTATCTTACGTTCATTAATAAATAAATAATACATTTTTGTGCGCTGCTGGATTCAGTTGTGTGCGTCTACATGTACACCATGTATGCAATATGTATAAGTAAGCCGATTGTTGCAATCATTCTTGTGAGATTGTTATTGCTTGCAGCAATCTTTTTTGCAATACGAATAAATTGTAAGTGGGCTTTAATTAGCAAGCAACTTGGCATTAGCATAATGTGTTGTGAGTCCGTTTTGCATAGAAGACGCAGGTAGCAGAAACAATTGTAGTTCTTTCCAGGATACGGGTGTTAGTATGTAATCACACATCCGTCTTACCGCTGCCGGAGTTCGTGTGTTTGCGCTCGTGAAACTGATGCGTCTCTCCTGCGAGTACCTTTGTCTACTTGCCCTTACATTTACAAATAGAAATTTAAATAAACATGACGGACATAATCATAGGTTTCATGTGATGCAAGCTATACTTACACCTTACACCACTCTATTCATTAAATAAAAGTAATAGTTTATTAAATTTCATTAGCAATTGAATAATACTAAGCAATTCATATTTTTGTTTCTTTAAGTACACAATGTCCTTAAATAGCTAATGAAAAATATTCTCGTTACACGATGTTAATAAAATATTTAATAATGATAAAAGCATCAGCCTAAGGACATTGGCGTATTGAAACGTCTAGATAAAAAAACTATTTATTTATATATATATATTTTATATATACAAACATAGGACACCATCGTTACAGGCACACCCAATTTGATGGTGTTCTAATTTACATTACCCTTAGTACTTTATAAAAGAAAGAAAAAAGAAACAAATCCATTTATATGGATCTTCAAATAGTTTTGTCCTATTGTCACTATCAAAAAGCCACACGCCGTTGCAAGTATATTTATCTCTGCCAAATTCAGGTTTGTTATTATAGGTTCTAGTGCCACTACGATATCTTCGATTAACAATTGTGTTAAAAGCTACGAGACCCGAATTTACTTGGCTTTTCGTGTACTACTCTCATTGGTACCTATAACCTGAATATTATGAATTTTATCCTCAACATTATTTATACGAGTATTTATATTTATCATATCCTTAGTTAAACATTTTGCGTTACTTAAAAATATTATTGTTGGCTTGCTTGCTTAATAATGTTTTAAGGAAACAAAACAATGTTCCAGTGATATGACCGTGTTTGCGGTAGTTAAAATAATATGACGTCTGTTTACATCACGACCACTTGTTTATCTGTTATATCGCTTTACAGTTCGTGTGGATGATGTGCGTATCTAATATAAACCGGGTAATAGTGTGCGACGAACTCTCATCGACTTTCTTATTTTATGCAACCATAACACAATCCTATGCGGATCTGGCTGCGGAACTGAAACTAAATACAACGCAGGGAAAGTGAATTAATAGGGGAAAGTCTCAAAGGATTCGCGTGCCCGCTCTCCTTTACCTGCACACGCACGGTTCAATGCCATCACCTAATGCCGTGCCGATGGCCAGGAGGGAACTTTCCTGGAGGATCCTATGTGCCGATATATACATTTACACGCTAACATTACTGGCAAACAATGACTGATATTTTTCCGTGTATTTTACATGTTTGTATACATGTTTACAGTATAAAGGATAATTTGAAACATATTCGTACGATTTAATTTCGCGTGGACAAACTTTTACTAGCTATACATAAATGGATTTAGTTGTTCTTAATAAAATAACTACTACAAATGCGGTCAACCAGTTGTTCCGGCCATAGATGATGAAATTGCAAATACGAGTAGGGCTTTGCAGTTTGAATTGAATGATTGGCCGCTAAGTATCTTCACTCTTGATATAGATTTATGATCCATTTTTCAATGTACGAGTGTCCAGATGGATCATATATGGTTCATTCCTTTGTAGTGACTACTTTAGGTCACTCCAGTCAAACAGTTATAATCTTGCGCGAACAAAACCAAAATGATATGATACATTTCAGTGTTACATGTTGTTGCACAATTGTTTGTGATGTAGTTTGCTATTTTAAATTTAGATTATCTGGTTGTGGTTCGTGTTTAATTAAATATTCAGATTAATTCTGTGCGATTTTATAACAATGCTTAAACTAGCTATGACCGATTTAATTATTTCGGTGTACATTTCAATTCAGTGTATGCTGGTTTCTTTGTAACTTGTGTGCACATCGAGTTATTGTATAGGTATTATAGCAGATGCAACTGTAATCTAAAATTTAAAATCGTTTAAGAATTCCACCTTTGAAGTCTAATTCTTTGAAAAACCACTAAAGGTGAAGGATCTTAGTAAAAGTGCTTTGAACTATTACTTCATAAATGTCAATGCAATATAACATTTTGATGATCTAAAATAATAGTGATTTGCTAATGTTACGGTCGTGAAGCAAATCGTCCGGCAATTGTATCGTCTAATTAATGGAAAGTGTGAAGAAACTGTGACATAATGTCCAAATCTTCGGGCTACACTTTTACTGTACAATACAATCCTGCAAAATGACGGCTTACGATGTTGTATGGAATTATGATTGTACCATTGTCCGAAATGATTGTCCATAATAATTGCAGCTGCATGTTTTGTATGATATTTCACGAAAGTTCGTCATTAGAAACTTGAATGATTTTAAGCACAATTTTGTGATTATATTGTCTGGGTTAAACAAAAATGTGACGCTCAGTCGGTTTCTTCTGTTATCTAAGTTAGATTCATGTTATTATAGTTGCAATATGTAATTTTACACAACGGGGTTACCTTATTAACCACGTGTGGATGTTTTGTTCGGTGTTGCGGTATTATAACGGGCGGAGTAGCTGTATTCAGCGTCTATTTATACTCCTTAATCCTAATCGCTGCACATAACCACCCGAGATCGTGTCGCATCCAACACATCG
>DWIE01001657.1:0-10304 GCA_018248235.1 Choaspes benjaminii
TATCCTTTCTACAACCGTTTAGCTCATCTTACATCATCGAGTAGAAAGTTCTACGTGTTAGTACTTTCATGATCGGCTGAGTATACCTACTCAGTACCTGCACACGCAGAACACGAGGCGTTCGATCAATGTCCTCAAAGATAGCACTGCAGCAGTGAGTACAGATGTAATGGGCTGCAGTAGCTACTTACCAACAGGTAGACTGCATGCCCGTGTGCTATTTTTTCACAAAAAATAATGTATAAAAAACGGATATAATATTTAATATTATATCAGAAGTTAAAGAAGTTAATTTATGCAATAGGCGGTATCACCAGACGTTACTGTAGAAGACTTTAAAATAGGCAATCATGGCAATAATAGTGGCAAATGCTACGCGCGTAGCATGTAATCTGTACCTATACAAGTCACCTAGTTGTCGTAATATACCATAGTAGAATATTATTATGATGTACGTTCTACGATACTTCGTAGCTACAACCGTAGAATATCGTAGCGATTAATATGTAGACATTGCTACGCGAGGCACCATGTCTCAGAACTTAGGCAATTTTTTTCCAATATTTCGTAGGCGATCATACGTGAAATTAAACGACACTTTCAATTATTGCAGGGGAGGATCTTAACGCCGGCCGTGGGATTTATTTGTCGAACCGCTATGAATTTTAGAAGCCAACGGCCCCAATCTGCGGAACTAATGACCTGTGAAAGATCTCACCGAATTGAGTAATTTTTCTTCACAGCCCTCTCCCTTTATAACGTTTTTAATTAGTACCAGTATCATCGGATTTGACGGCCTAAGAATTTAAATTGAAGCAATAACGTCACGAGACAAGGAAAATGACAAAAGCAATTATTAATTTAAGCGTTTATTTAACTTTTCGTTAAAATGAGGATGAGATTTGTTGAATTGTATCATATTATAATTATGGAAAATCTCAGGTCTGTCAAATATATAAAAATATGTTTTATTTATAATTCTTATAAAATCAGGTGGTATAAATAAAGTAAGTTCAAAGAAACTTTCTAAGCTTCTAAAATTTCTCAGCTGATATATTATGTACTAGTAACGAAACTTACCTTCGTGCATATAACAATTAAAACCGGGTCACTGACGCTGGAAGTTCATTTTATTTCGACATTTCTACCTTGGACCGTCGGTGACGTATACTGCCTTGAGTTATTTGCTTAGGACGGCACAGAAGTAGCCAGTTCGCCTCAACAAACATGCGACGCACTCGAATATTTGCTCGATAGTAACATTATGTCAAATGTTATGTAACTTGGAATCTTTAAGCCTATTAGACAACGATCTGCGTAGTAACTGAAAGAGTCACGAATTGTAAGATAAATAGCAATTCCGAGTGAGAATGAAATGTTGGATTTGTCAAGCTTTAAACTCCTAACCGCGTTCCCTTTAACTGTCAATACACGAGAGCGAATATCCATGTGAAACTTCAGGTGCGAAAATGTAATTTGAATATCTCAGCTATGGTTCATGACGATTGTCAGTGGTACAACACTACTCTATGGTAACTGTGCATGGACTCATTCATTTTACGGTCCTAGCCCCAGTAATTTAGGCTATGTCAGTCAGTCTGTTATACTTTTATATATTTTTTTTATAGATAGATAGATAGATGACTCCCCACAAATTCTCGCAAGAGGTCTCTGCATCTTGGAACTCTTGCGCCATGTGCATCATTTAAAGAACCGCTAATGCTCCATGATTTTAAGTGTTACATCATAAACTGTAATTATTATAGATTTATTCGGAACCAACGAAAAACAGTTTGTTTTAGAATACATAACAATTAATTATATCATAAAATGTTATATTCTCTAGGAGTGTTAAGGAATATGCACCCACAATATTCATACATGCTGAAGGTAAAAATATTGTGAAACGGTATTCCACGAAACCACCCGACTGTAGTCGACTGGCTCGAAAGTAGTTCATTAAGCGCACACACGTGTTGATGTGTAAATAATTGGATGGTGAGGAGAAACCACGCAGTAACGAATACAAGTGGATTTTTAACAAGGCCCGCAAAAAGCCTAATTACCGGCAACGCTCGGGAATACCAGTATTCCGTGCGATATATTATTACCAGGAAATTTCGTGCGTTTGTAACAACATTTGTGATGCAACTGTGTTACAATATTATAGCGCGAAATATTAAAGGAATTAAATCCAGCATTTAACGCACACAAATTTATCACTTTCTGTATATGTTTTATATATAGAAATCTCGTATCACGATTTTCGTATACGCTAATCTGAGACCACAAAACCGATTTCAATGAAAAGTTACATGATATATTTGTATTGTTCAGCCTAATTTGAGATGAAAGTGAGTTTTTATCTTGAAACTAACTTTTCAGACTATGTAATTCAACTAATCAGAGCGTAACCAAGCGTGTCCGTTACAACCTACAACGAAGGACAATGACCGGTTTAAAATCCGGGTTAAAATAAAAACCTAGTAAAAATATGGAACTTATATGACCAGTAGCAGATAAATTATCTAATATCAACAATTTAATCATCATCTAAATAATTTGTTATAGATTTTTCGTATCGCAAAGTATACAAAAAGAAACAAAACGAAATGATATAAGTCACTCTCTAAAATAACGCAAGAATACAGATTTAAAAGTAAAAAAAATAAAAGCAGAGGGTAAGCCCATTGAATACAAAACACGTCACGCATAAAAGGCGTAAAAATGCAAACAAGCTTGTCAACTATAATAGCGTACGACATCTTCAATGGAGACGCGTAGCATAACGCGAAATGGAAAAAATATCGTTACATTTATTTGATTTGTTTATTTGTAAACATGTAAACAGAAACTCAATATGGGGCGCTGATGTACGGGCTGATATGTATTCATTCGTTCGTCACTCAATGAACATATTTATGAACGAGCACCACCGTGGTACAGTTGGAGAGATCGTTGAAATGTGAGGATACAGGTTCGGTTCCTTTACCATTCCTATTACCTAGCACTTGACGTTGATTGCAAATTACTGCGAAAATTATATGAACGTGATAATTTTTGTCTCATTTCTGTAGTCCTTCAATAATGAAGGACTACAGAAATGAGACAAAAATTATCACGTTCATTATAGAAAATATAGAAGTAGCAAACGAGTTTGCAGTTCCCAGATGTTACGTGACCACTGCAGCCCATCAAGCCAGACAACCGTAACGTACACTCGTAGCTGCTCACAATTCAGATACACCTGGAAACTACCAAATGAACCAGGAAATTTTGTATTAATGTATTTAAAAGTCTTTTTTTTTTTAATGAAAACTAGATTAGCAAACGGGCATACAGTAATCTAATGGTAAATGACTACTACAACCCATGACATCCGTAACCGAATCAATAAAGATCTATTGATCTGTTCCAAGTCGGTCACAAGTGCGTTGCTACCCTTGAGGGCTAAGTTGGTCGCCTCATTTATCGTGAAAAACATGTACATATCCTCTTAGTTATGTGATTTTCGATAGCAACGAAACAAATTTACAGGCAGCTCCGTAAATAAAGTAAAGCATTTCGAGAGCCGTACAAAGGGGCCTCACGTCGTCAGTAGTTTGCTGAAAGATACGGCGAGGGCCTGGGTAGTTGTAATGAAATTAGCCGTATTAGCTGTTGTCGGACGCAGGAGGCCGCAACTCGTAAGATTAAGTAGAAAAAGGTCCGCCAAATAACAATAAAACTACAGCAGATGTCCACTCAGCAGGACGTCTTATGTTCTTTTATGCGGAACGACAACCGTGTTCTGCGCGTCTAATATAGGAAATACGGTGCCCGTTCTCGACAGCACAAATAGGTTTGGAGAAAACGACTTTTTAAAATAGAAATAATTTTAAGAATTTAAAATTACAAATTATTTTAACGAACTATGGTTTTTATGTTATGAAGTAGCACACGGGCTTGCAGTCTCCCTGCTGGTAAGAAGATACTGACATCTGTAATCATAGATGCAGTGCCACTTTTGAGGACATAGATCAATCGCCTCGTGTTCTGCGTATGCTGGCTATCACACCTTTACAAAGAAACACAAGTAGTGCGAACACTACTGTTTCAAGGCACAATTAGATGTGACGGTGGTACCGACCTAGTCCAACATATTCATGTTCTACCACCCGTAAGGTTATTCCAGATACGAAACAAATTAGAAAAATTCGTCTCACTGCGGAAATCGAACCCGCGACTCCGCGTTTCGCAAAGCGGCTCATCGACGTCTACGCCACGGTAGGTCGTCATACTTTTCTACAAATCTCTTAGTTTTACCTTAAGGAGATTGAAATTGTTATCACAACACACAAGCGTAAGTCCCAACATTACTAATACGCGTATCATCTAAGTTAGGTCGATATTAAATATTTACGAGTAGTACACAATCATTAATATACTTTAAACAAAATACGCTCCAAGTGATTATTATCTGTCGACGTCTTTTTGTGAATTTGGATTTAGAATCTATTCTACTTTTTTTATATGATCTAAATCAGTGTAGTATAAATCAAACATTTGGCAAAGGAGAAATCGTGGGCAGAAGTAAATTTTCGATTAACTTGACATTCAATGTGTTACGAAATCAACCTACACAGTAATGTGGGCAATTTTATTTATCATATGTAAATGTAGTAATAACAGAAGTCTCAGGTTCATAAACAATCATAATACGCGGTATCGTCTTTATAGTCTGCTATCGAATGTGATAAAGAGTACGTACGTAGCTATCCAACACAATTCATACCTGTTATTGCTCTTACTACCGGCGGCGGATGGGGTCAGGCGAGATAACGACGCGCGGCACGCAACGCGCAACCGGAGCAACGAACGTGACACCCGCGTGACACTTGTAGCGCACGTCGCGCTATCGGTGCGCGATCGTGATACGACGTGACAGTAACCTTCGATTTATTTTGCACCTTCGTTGTATAACGTGAAACTAGAGAAAATATAATATTTGTAAGGATTTGTTGTGATAAGTAAAATGACACTCATTTTACCTAATATTTTGCTTATTTTATATTAGTTACACTCTTACTGTGGCATAACACAATCGATAATTAAATATGCGAATGCTTCTAGAAAGGTTCAGTACAAAAGGCAGCAACATAGTTCACAACTGTTATTGCTCTTACTACCGGCGGCGGATGGGGTCAGGCGAGATAACGGCGTACGGCACGCAACGCGCAACCGGAGCAATGAACGTGACGCCCGCGTGACACTTGTGGCACACGTCGCACTATCAGAGTACGATCGGGATACGACGTGACAGTACCCTTCCATTTGTCTACAAATACTTTTAATAGTGATTGTAGTCCCCATTATTTCTATTATTCCTTCTACAAGAGATTTCTTTAAATCCATCTATGACACAAATCTGTTAGTAAAACAGTTGTATGAGGAATAAAAATATTATGAAAAACAGTAGACACATTTGTGGTACGGGATGAAGTTCGCAAATTACCTACGATCTTCGAACAGAACCTTTAATAGGGTAAAATAATGAAGTACACTTACAATTTTTTTAAAACTGAATCTTGCCTACCTATGTTTAGCTAACTAAAATGAATTCTTATGTCCCAGGCATTAACGTGCAAAATAAGTAACACCATTCTGGATGCGGTCATAATGATATGGAGCACGGCACGAAGAATTCGAGTAACTTGACACGCGACATGTGTCACGTTGCTACGTGTTCACGTCGCAATATCGACACAATAACGCAATATATGTACGTCTATAGAATCTATATTATGATGTAATGTGACCCTCAAGTTGGGATGTACTTGTTCTATATAATAAATATTTTTCTCAAATGGACTAACCTGCCTTCTGATCATCACTACACAAAAATTCCAATTTACTTTTGTGCCCGACTGTATATTTGAACAAATCAAAATATTAAACTCCGTGCAGCATAACTTGATGTGTTTTGAAAATGTGTAACCGGCTTTAGATTACATTCTGACAAAACTTAATGCATTGGAATTTCCTTGAGCAATAGTAACATAATTGAGGTATTAACAACGTCCAAAATTACCGACACCCTCAAGGATGGGGTCAGGCGTGATAACGATGTGGGACACGCGACGAAGAATTCGAAAACAAAACTCGACATGCGACGCAAAACGCTCGTGACGCGTTCTCACATCACACTGTCGATGTATCATTGTGATAAGTTCTTAATTATTGCCTATAACCCCAAAGGTTTGGTAGAGTTCAGGAAATGTATAAATAACTTCCTGATTATTTCCTTTTCTAGATTCACATCTAGTTAAAAAAGGATATTCGATGTACGGAAATTGTGATAAGAATTAGATTGGAGTATTAACGGATATCACTACTACATATTGTAGAGCAAGGTCTTCCCGCTGCGTCTGTCTGTTTGAACGCGATAAACTCAAAAACTACGGGACGGATTTTCAAAAACGGACGGAGTGATTCATGAGGGAGGTTCGAGTACATAATTCTTTCAGGTGTTATAAATAGTCGCTGGAACTTATTCCAAATAGAATAAACAAATCAGTGCCAAATGTTCATCAAAGATATCAGAAAAAGTCGCGCAGTAAAAATACAGACTCCCGTGGGTAGCCATGTAGAAATGTAGAAAAACCATAATTACCTTTCATAACGAAATGAAAAAATAGAATATATGCAATTTATCTATACAACAAAACACTAACATGAATACGCGAATAAAACTACCATTTCAATGGGACATTTTTAAAGTGTAATGTGCCACGAAATTGAAGCAAATAAAGGAATCTATTTGCAAAATCATTATTGTCAGGCTTGCCGGCCAGTTAACGTGCAACGATGTCATTTATTTCCCTTATTTCCAGTCTATTTCAAATATTATAACGAGCGGTACAGAATCAACGGTAATAGCAGAAAATCATTTGAGCCCAGACCAATACCTGCGTGTCAAAACAGTGCGTTGGCATAATTTCCTCTAATTTCGTCGTGGTTCGGTATGAATTAAATTTTAGGTTAACTAACATAATTTTCTTATAAATTAAAGAAAAACGTGCGTTTTACCTGCGGCTCCGCACGCGTCAACCAATTTCATTCCCTTTTTCACCACCTTGGAGATGGAATTTTCAAAAATCCTTCAGCGTACTTCTTCTTCTTAAAGTGCCTCTCCAACTAGTGAAGGTTGGCCATCAACATGTTAGTCCTAACATATTTTATTAAGATTTTAAAATAATCAAATGTTCAAATGCAAAGATCAAACTTAAAACTAAAATTAACATATTTTACAGGACCGGAGGCACTGAAACTAGCAAGTAGTGACGTTTTTAATTTTTACTATAATTCTTTTAATAAAAAAAACGTTGCAGTTGTTTTGTCTCTTTTGAGTGACAATTAAGTAACATTCAGAGATACCAAAATACTAAAGTATAGAGCTACACTCTATACCCTACCTCTATTTTCCACTACCCTATACTTATTTATGCGTTATCTGACGCCGTTCTGCAGATAAATGTGCTGGAATTGTTCATTTTCTGGGCATTGGTTAACAATACGGGAAATACACTATTTACCAATTACGATGAAATCAGTGAATTGCTGCCTGATTTTGTTCCAGGTAAGTGGTTCGTTACAAAAATCATAAAATAGCGGAATATTTTCAAGCAGCCGGTAAAAATGCAAAGTGTACTTTTACAATTCTAATAACCCCCATAAACTTCCAACGACGGATGCACAACGGCACGAACAATATATTTATTTATTATACCGCTCATTCGACTACCCGGCAGCTGACACAAAGGAAGGTCATGTCATTCGAGTTTATGTATGTTTATTTGTTTGACACGCTCTGTAACCTTAATGGCTTAACGGATTTTGACAAATGAGGTATCACAAGGTTCGCCTAATTGTAGCCAGCACACAACAAAATTTCATTCCTAATGTAGTTTTTTTTTTTAATTTACATTATTTCCACCTAATGTGTGTAACGGATGAAAGGAGCATCATCATCAATAATGAACATTTTTATTGTTATATGTATATGTATATTATATTTGCATTTTATATTTTTGGGGTAAAGTAGGAGTGACTCCACATATAATTATATTATTTCTGCACAACACTATTTCGTATAATTTTCCAATATCTTAAAATATATTTAATTATCTTTCTTCGCCGACTAACAAAAGGCAATGAAGTGTACTCGAAGACGTTGCCTCAATGTGATCCAAGAGTTTTAGAATAAAATAATTGTCACCTCATGATAAAGATATCATGTGCAAGAACACACTTATAACGTGCAGAATTATTACATGTAATCAATTAAATATTCAGAAAGCTATTTTTAAAGCTAGAATTACAAGTAACACAAGTAGGGACGTTAAAACGAATCCCGCAAACTGAAACCGTCTCTGTAATGATCGTAGTTCGAAATAACCGAAGTGGCGGACAAAAGTTGGGAAAACTTCTGTAACTATGCGAACCGCACCAGTCCATTCCGAATATGGTCATATCTGCGCACCTTCTCGTACTATCCAGCGATATTAAGCTCTTAGAACCATTGCGGTAAGCCACGCGAGGCGCAAACATTATTTAGGCTTAGGCTTAAACTCTCTGGCATTTAAGCTCGAAAACGCTGGTAATATTCCCCACCTTTTATTAAAACACTAAAGGCGCGGTCTGGTCCCGCTTTACCTTCTGTTATATCTAAAAGACTGGTTGGTCTGTTTAAATATATTTTCGCTAAGAAATTCTTTTCTCCGTAATAGACAATTCTTACTAAGGAACTTTGTAAAATATGCTACGAGAGAAGTAGAATTCTAGATACTATTACGAGGACAAATTTCTCAGTGCATTTCAAAGTTTCCAAGCGCACTGGACTGCCATTGTATGGGTATTCGACGGCTATATGAAATCTGCGCCATTAAAATGAAAAGTCGAATTGTAAGATATCTCTAACCTGACACCGCGAAATATGACTTAAGCTTGAAAATAGATCGCCTAAGCACGGGATTTCCCGGGATTTACAGCTTCGAAGTGTTGCGTGCGAACGAAGCGGGTGTATCGAACTGTGTTGCCGTGGGAACTCGATATTGTTGACGTGTCACATACAAGATTCGCCCCTGACCTCAATTAAACGCATAAACACGGCGTGCGGGGTGACCATTCACCGAGGTGGTTAGTTGTCATTGCAATTTTTAGATATGTATCGCTAGAGACAAATTTGATGAAAAGTGAAATCGTACAAAATCTAATATTATATCACATTAATTGATAACTCCAAACGATTTTGTCCAATGTTTTTTTTTCAGAATGAGAAATGAAAACATCAATCACAGTAGAAAGTCTATTATTACAGAAGAGGTCTATGGTGGAATATAGATTTAGCGAAAAATTATGACTGGCGTAGTTGATAATGCAAATCGAAGTACATAACAAAATAACACTTAATAAAAAAACCGAGTAATTTTCGAAACAAAACATTTTAAATATTTGAGATTGTTTCAATCCAATTACAATGAAATGTTACACATATCAACGGTCGTCACTTTAGCTCGGCGTGTCTAAATTGACTTCCATCGAGGCGACTGACCCCAACAAAACATATATAATAGGACTAATTCAAAGATCAATTTACCATTAATTGAATAAAAAAATCATTATCAAATTGAATCAATCGAACATCGTGTACGATGCAATAATGTTTAGACGAGTATTTCTTTACTTATAATTTGTACTTTTCGTTGCAGTAAATCTATAAAACAATATGGGACTTTTTTCTTATATTTTAAGGCACACATAATATTTCTGCAATACATATTTACGAATATCACGTCTAATATACATATCAACACAAGTCTGATAAATGTATATGCGAACGCGTATGATCACGTACCGTCCGTTCGTTCATTCGAACGTGTACTAACAATAAATAAAAGGGGGAATGTTTAAACATATTTCATTACATGCAATTTGTCTTTAGGTTGCAGTAAAACCGTTGCAAGTTACTGCGCAATTGTGAAACAATGTTGCTAAGTAAATGACGTCTTAGCCCAGATTGCGTTGGCACAGTAACAGTGTTTTATTTATATAGGACACAGTATTGGTGGCTATGTAAAAATAGAATTTACCTATATTTGACTGAAAGGTTTAGATATTTTTTTGGTTAAATTTTTTGAGACGCTAATTATTTTAATGCTAACTTAGAATGTGTATCTAACTTACAGTTATTTATTTATTATTTCTTTATAGTAAGCACCCAACGAAAAGTGTTACAAAAGGCGGACTTAATGTATGATGGCAGT